>JAODAL010042535.1:0-34706 GCA_025379985.1 Phyllomedusa bahiana | reverse complement strand
GGGGCCATCTTTAAACCCCAAGGAAAACCGCTTGTCCCCCGGGAAAATTGTGGAAAAACTGCCCTTTTCAAGATGAAGAGGCTTGGTTTCCGGCCCCAAGGTTTTCCCACACCCCTTTCCTAGGCAAAGATTACATCAACCTTTGAGTCCCCCCAAAACTTTCAAAAATTTGGTTTGGGTTCAAAATACCTGCCCAAAGCCCAAAATTTTTTTGATTTTTCCACCCACCTTTGCCCAATCTGCGCCAGTTTCTCATCTCCCTTTCCACCAATTTTTTCCAGGGAATGGTTTTGCCCCCCAAACCTCCACACTTGTGTTTTTGTGCCCTCTTTAAACCCATTTGTGCGGGCTGCTGGTGGGGGGAACCTCCACCCCTGTGTCATTGTGCCACTTTCTGACCTCAGGGCTGCTCCCTGTTTCTGCTCCCCGTCACCTACACAACCCTGCCCTTTTGGGGCCACCCCTTTCTGACCTTTCTGTTGTTTGCTCCCCTTCCCCCCAAACACTCTTTTTTCCATTGAGCCACAATGGGGCCTACCCCTTTTTTTTGCCACCTCAAGAATGTCTTGTCCACTGTCTGATCTCATGCTGCTGTTTTTGCTATTGCCATCCACCTCTAACTCAATCTTTTGTGCCCTCTTGGGGCCTACTGTTTTGGGGTGCCACCCCCAAGAATTTGCCCATTTTTCCCTCTTTTGACCTCATTGCTCTGCTTTTTTAAAGCGTCTTTCTCCACAATGTGTCATTGGGGCCACTTTGTGGGCTCCTAATTTTGGGCCACCTCCAGAATTTGCCCCATTTGTACCATTTCTGGGGGCCTACCATGCTGGGGCCCAAGGGGACCGCTGTCTCACGGGAACACCTGGGGTTTTCCCCTAATGATGTTTCCACCCTCTTCACTCTATGCCCTTTTGCCACTATGTTTTGGGTTTTCCCCCTTTTCAACTGTCAAAGGGAAGGGAAGGATAAGGTTGTCGGGGCCAAAAGCAGGAGGGGAAAACAAAACACAGAAGACTTTGCAAAAATCCAATTACTGGTCACCTTGTTTTGGATAAAAACTCCTTTTTTTTTTGGGACTCAAAAAATACTGATGGATTATTGCCCGATTGAAAGCGGACACTGGGGGTTTGACGGGAAAGGGGGCAAAATGATCAGAGAGGGAAAAACCCCAAAAACCTGCCGACATTTGGAGTGGGGATTTTTTCCCCTCACCCTTGTTTTTTTTCCAAAGGCCGGGGGCTCCCTTTGGGATTTAAAAACCAGGGCTACATTCCCCTTTTGGGGGTTTTGGGGGTTTTTGGGTTCTGTTTTGCCCCCGTAAACCCCGGGGGAATTTTAGATGAAGAAAAACTAAGGGCTAAAAAAATTTTAACAAGAGGATAAAAATAAACGGGGTTTTGGGAAAAAAAAATTGGTTAAAATTTATTAGGAATTTAAAAGGAAAAAGATTTTGGTTTTTTTTCCCCAAAAAGAAGAAAAAGGGACTGATGGGTTTTTATTTTTCAAAAAAAGGTGGGGCCCCGTAACCCGTTAGCACAATTATTAAAAAAACACTGGCCTTTTTAAACCAGCAAATTCGAAAATATGGCCCTTTTAAAAAGGGGAAACCCCAAGAAAAATTTATAAAAAAGGGAAGAAAAGGGGCCAATTTTAGTCATAAAAATCAAATTATGGTTAAAAAAAAAACCTAATAAATTTAAACCCTTTGCCCCCAAGTCCCGGGGCACTTTCGCTTTTATAAATTGGTAAAAATTTTCCCTTTTGATCAAAAAAAGGCTTTTTTGGGGCCCCCAAATTCCAAAAGGTTATAAAGTCATTATTAGAGCCTTTCCATACTTTGCAATACAAAAAATGTGGTGTAGCCTGCCTGAAATGCCCTTGTGGTATGGGGATAACGTCACCACCCACACGCACACCACCCAGCAATTAGAATTAGGTTAAATGAACACCGTTCACGAATCGCACCTTTAAAGAAAAAATTGAGAAGGTAAATAGATCCCAATGTAAATCAATTAAGCTGAGAAACAAGTATGAGTAGACACTTCGCGACACTAGCAACGTGCCGCGTTTATAGAAAGCGTCATGGAGATACAGAGCTGCGCGATGAATAGTGCGAGAGTTTTAGAACAGGTACAGCACTTAGAAGGTTTGCTAATGAAAATCAACACTACAAGTAGGGAAGCCTTAATGGATATATAGATTTAGATACTTTAAACCCAAAGGGACTATAAGAGATGCGCGACAACCTTAATCTGCGAGCGAGCGTGAGCGAGCGTGTGATTTTGTTTTTTAACGAGTGAGAGATGTTTTTTAGGCGAGTTAATGTGAGATTACATATACTATTTGTTTCTTGGATAACAAATAGTTACAGCGCGAGAGTATAAAGGTAGCTATCTCACCGCCAGGGCATGCTTGAGAAGATAGTGAGGAGTTCCTCCTGACACTTCCGCACAACCACAGTAGTAGGTACTGCCTCAGCCTGTGACGCGCGCTGCGAATGCATTGTGCAACATGCATCACATTGTTAATCATATTAAGATTGGACTACATTGCGTGCGCGAGAAGCGAGAGTGATTATGCAACACAGCGCGCGTATCAGCGCGCCGCGCTCAGAGACACAAGTAAGTCTTGAGATATCCACACACATGAGAGCGCACACGATATTAATTCTGCAATAAATTTAGCTACGGCTCATCCATATAGACGTCTGGGTTATTGAACTGTTTGGGCGCTGAAAAATGTCGTATAGAGAAGCCGCTACTAAGACGTTCCATGCGAGAGCTCATAGAGACGAGAGAGCGAGGTCCCATACATTAAATACTTTACCCAATCTTACTAACAATAAGGAGTACTAGAGTTCCACCATGAGATCACACACAAAATGTTTTTCACAGCCGTTCTACCGACGCACCTCTAAGCACAATTTTGTTTTCTCTTTTGTGTGGACATATGAATTCCGCTCATTATGGAGCCTAATATTATCCAGGTTTGATGCGAGGTCCACACTGACTGTTTTTTTTACCAGTAAAGGAGCCACACGTGGCGTGTGACAAACAACAGTGCACATGTACTTGAGTCCAAGGACCACAATACATACAGATAGATATGATACATCAATAACATACCATGCTACACATGTTATCTCATAATTATATTTGCATGACAAATATAGTATGTATAAATGGGCCTGACAAAAAAAAATAAATAATTCTAATAAATTGTGTGTAATAGAATAATGCAAAATACATACCCCCCCCCCTAACGGTCATAATAACAATGAATTACATGATGGAAAATAGGTAATAGAATAAATAACCTGATAAAGTGTGAGTTAAGGCGTATGTACATCAGTTTTATTCATATGTACAAATAAAATAATAGTACAAATCATATATTGATTGATATGTATGTAAACAAAATGGGGAAACTAAGGTAAGGGAAGGTGTGAGAAATACTGGATCAAAACTTCATTTTACTTTTCTTTTAGGCTTTATCAAGTCAAGCCTAACAGAGCAACCGCCACGAAAATCAATTAAGAAAGTAAATGATAATGAGGCAGTGAAAAAATAATTATAGGCTACATTAACTACCTTGTTTAAGTAGTGGAGACAGAAATCTGCAGTTTTACATAGAAAATAGGTTTCTGGCAATAATTAAGTTACCGAACCCACAAAAGGTAGGGGATTTTAGTCCTAATTTTAACCACAGCTTTGCAATGCTGGTCATAAATTAAAAGTTGTGAGTCAACAAAATAAAAAGTGATTACCAACATGAGAGGTTTTCATTGTGTCATTTAAAAAAAGATGTTAGATAGTAGAAGGTAAACAAATATCACTAAACTTCAGGAAGGCCAATTTCGTCTGGCTAACAGATGGAAAGCATTCTAAAAAAGTTCTTGTAAAAGATGGAATACCTTATTATAATAAACACTTTACAATTAATTGCTCTTCTTTTATTTAACTACAAAATGGTTTTCTCCTGTTTCAAACAGAAGCATTTAAAACTACTAACAAAAAGATAATACAAAGCATTAATAAGGACTTTATCTTAATCTTCACTGCCTTTCTTTGTTTTTTTTACAAGGGTGTCCTTTTTCATGAATAAAATCTATTCCCTTAATGGCTAGCTTTTATTTTGGCCTTAAAGGTGTTTCCCTCACTACAAAGCTTTAGCTTTCAACATGAAGGGGCAGTTAAATGAAGGCCTTTTTTTCTAAATAATACATTGGTTAATAGATTTTACTTTAGTTCCATGAGATAAGATAGATTGTTATGATCTGAGTGCACACAGTTTTTATGTGTGTACCTGCATACCAGAGGGACATCTGTTAATCTAATAGCTGAGAGAGCAGAGTAGCGGGGAGTATGTCACCTCCAGGAATGAACTAAACTCTTGAGCAAACTAATTATATCTAAAGAATTAGCTTCACTAACACAAGGTACAAGTCTGTTAGGGCTTTGAAAAAGGATTGCTTTGAGGGCTGAAATCTGAAACAGAATTGAATATAATTTGTATAGTTAAAATCATGTATTAATTTATGGCATCCATCTTGTCCTTCTTCGAACTTAATCTTTTTCTAATATGAATTTCTGACTAGGATGACAAGGACATGTTCTGTTCCGCTCACGATATTTTTTGTCTATGAGATACGTCCTAGAAGGCCGTGGCATTTGAATAACAGGTCATAGGCTGCTGCTTTATTTAATGTTATGAGATTAGGTGTAACTAAGGCAGATGCAGATAATTCATTTTATTTTTTGGTATGGGAGGTGTCATGATTTTATAAATTGTAAATGGAATATCTTTACATTAAGACCAGATTGGATTGTAACCTATATCTATGCTAAATACTTATCTTTGATTGGATTGTAATAAGCCTACCTTCTCTGTATGATCACGCCTAAAACCCTTTAAGAAAAATCATGTCAGACCATAATAAAGCATTCTAAATCTTTTGAATAAATCACAGTGCATTGTATTTTTGAAGGCCGTGGGAGACATGAGAGGTTTGCTAAGAAAAGTATATCTACATCATTTTTGGTGCCGTTACTCGATCAGAAAACCTATCACAGAGTGAAGAACGGGAATACGCAACACCCCTTTGTTTTGTAGAACCTGGGAATCCTGCTACAGGGGGGGGGGGGGGGGGGGGGGGGGGGGGGCGTGAGCATTTTGCCACACACAAATCCATAGCTTCTCTGCAAAAAGTGTTTGGACCCTGTTAATCGCTGTAAGTGAGGTTTCTCTATTATTCTTCTCTCCCACGATCAAATGGGTTTATAGTTTAGCGTTTAAGTTTTTATATAGTTTTGTAAAAAAAAGTTGAGGTTTCAGAAAGAAATTGTCCACAATTTGCAGTGTTTGCTTTAAAAAAAAGTGAAATAAGTAATCTGTTTTGTTACTGAACTTTGTTTTGTTGTCCTTGTATCCACTGTTTTTATTGATGGGGCCTTTTGTTTTGTCCTTCTGTGTTTTTCTTCCTTTCTTAGGGGCGCTGCCCTCAAGCGTGAGAAAATTTAGCTTACGTCATACTGGTTTGGTTTGCATGTTTATGCACACATTAATTGTTGCTATTTCTTATTGTTGCTAATTGTCTATTGTTGCTATTTTTTTTCCCTTCAATTTTTGGTTGATATAGCTTATTTTTTGCACATAATATTTTCCTTGCTGTTAGTATAACTGTTTACTATAATATGTCCGCATAGAAGTAGAAGTTATTAATTTCATTTAGAATTGTCATTGTATTGTATGATTACAACAATGTAATAGACAATCCCACATGCTCTTTTAAGTAATCTAGAAAGTTCACTGAGCAAGGAGTGCCTCAGTGAAGGGTATTAAGGAGGCTATAACATTTGTTTTTGTCAATCTGACGAGGTGGGTACTATTCATTGGTTAATAATGACTTCATAAACATAGGGAATATGTCATCAACATGCAGAAAGAACAAGGAAGATGTGCCCCCAGATAGGAAAAAGTTCCTCCTATATACCGGAGGAATCCTATGACCCCTATGCAAAAAAATATGGGGTAGACATACATCATTTTTGAAGTAAATGGCAATTGTGTATACCTTAGTTACCTCAAGAAGTACATGGGATTTAGAGACATTACAGAAGATGCATCTTGTTGTAAAAAGAAAGCAAATGGAAATGTTTTGCAATTGGGATGGGGAAGCCAAAACGCATTTGTTAGCTTCAGGGACACCTCAGATAACACTGACAAGCCATCAGTTTAAACACCACTGACACTTGCTACACTCTTGATTCTACAGCCAAAACCTTCAGATGTGAGGTACAAGTCATCAAAAAGTATTGAAAAACCACAAAAGCAATGAACATTGTTGATGGTGAGGATGACATGTTTACAGCTTAGTACAGAGCATGCAGTCTCAAATAAGAGAGACCTTACAGTATAACTCGCTAAAGATGCTTCAAGTAGCCCTGACACCTGCAACTCGACAACGAGCAGACACTTCATTGGCAAACCCCCAAACATCAGATAGTGCTATTGCATGCATAAATCCTGACCTGCCTAGGTCTTCCCTCCCCGTTAACTCGGGTTAACTCCAATTGCCCCCATTTATAGAATATCTAGAAGGGGGCAAAGGAGCTGTATTTAAACCCATCAAAGAGAAAATCAATACAGTAGGAGATGATCCTTCAACTACAGGAACATACGCTCCCATTGCACATAAAACATCAGCATCATACGTTCACAGTACATTCCACCTGCATATGAAATACAGGTACCCTAGTCCACTAAAAGGACCAGGAATTCACACAGATTGACATTTTCCAAACATCATTAAGGGAGGGAAGGAGACAACGTAGAGGAAAGGGTAACTGAACCCACCACAAACTACACGACCCCCCTAATAGGGATAAAGACAGAAAATCATATTCAGCTAGTGATTTGTTTGCTTTTGCTAGGTTAGTAGGAGATTTTAAAAAAAACACCACAGAGTCATGGGAAAGGGTTAGAAAAAGAGTATGTAAACAACCAGTTAACATGTCAGCATGATATTGTGTAAAATTATTACACCTTTTTTTCACATCACAGAGGCCAATCAAGATGAAATGGTCCAGAGACGCACTCTGACAGTGGACAAGTCCTATCCCCTGAATTTTTTATTTTTAAATTTACTCTAATTAATGGATTTTTCTCTCTCCAGGTACTAAGAGCAATCATAAGCGTCTTTCCTTCTAGATACAGAAGATCAAAATTAAATTGTCTCGCATTAACACTGATTATTCTTCCAGCTACACAAAGGACCATATTCAGCCATAGATGTAAGTGGTTAAAAGGCAAACCCTATTATTATAGTACACATAAGTCACACTAAGCCGCATCACTACTATACATGTCATTCAACCATTTCATGTAGAATCCCACTGAGCTATGGGAAAATGGATATTTTAGGCAATTCTCAGCTTGGGTGCACCATCTTTTGCACCTTAGATGACATTCACATATAGCATACACTTTAGAAAACAGAAGACGCTGTTTGTAACTGCGTGTATGCTGATTGGTTAATGAATCAGCCAGTCGAAAGGAAGAAGCCATAACAGAGTTCTGAAGTATGTGTTCAATACTGAAAAAAAAAAAAAAAACATCCACAAACACCTTTGGAATATGAAATATCTACAGAGTGGGGAAGAAAGCAAACATCCCACAAATACACATTGCTTGTAAATCCATTTGCACACATACACAAAACCGCTAGTACCCATTAAAGCAGAAATTGAATAGCCATCACGGACACAAGCTCTTGCTTGAATTTCTTGCAGACCTACGGACAAAGTCTCCTGATGACAAATTACATAGATGTAAAGACAGGGTGACTTAACATTGGACACTGCCTTACACCATGCCACAGATACCTACTATCAGACATGTAGCAGCTGGAGTACAATTTGTCATTCCCATGAATGAACAGCGAGCAGAGATAGTCTTCGGGAATGTAGGTTACTGCATATTAGAGATTATATGCTGCACAAATTATAGGGACTTTAACCAAAGATTCTGTGGCTGAAACCAATCACTATACATTGACGAGACCAGAAAAGGCTTTTGAGAAGTTCAAAGAATGCTCCTCCTCTCACCCTCGTGCTCTAGCCTACTAATTACAAAAGCCCTTTCCACTTGTTTTTGCCTTAAAATCAAAGTGACATGCACAAGCTGTGCTCAAGTCCCAATAGATAGCTAGCTGCAGGGGTCATTAGACCCAGTGTTAAGAGTTTGTAGAGAGAGAATGCATGCATGCCTTAAGCCCCCAATAAAAAAGCGGCTGATGCATTGTCTGTAGAGAAAACCTGCCGACTTTTGGATCACATTTTGAGTGTCTGGGTTCCTCATTCTGTGTATCGTACTCCCTGAATTGTCCAAATGTAACTCACAGGCCCAATTCGCTAGTGGGAGCCTGTTCTCCTCCAGCCTTGTCACATCGCACATCCACCACCTGCACAGTGCCTTAAAGTGAACCTTGTTATTTAGTTGTCACAATGAGGGATGTTGGTTCAAGAAGAGAGGTAGTGATCAGAGGAGTAGAGGCATTTTGACAGGACTTGAGGTGGCGGAGGGGACCATAACACTGCGCGCCCAGATTTAAGGGAGAAAGTTGAAGAAATTTGAAAAATTGAGAACCCAGACTTAGATACTTGCCAAGGCATGGTGAGTTTTCTGAAGAAAGACAGTACACATTTGCCCTGATTTATTTTTTGTAAAAAAATTTTGTACTTTTGACTACGAGCTGTGCAAAAGAGATTACTGTGTTATTTGGAAAGGAAAAATCCGACTCTGATAGTAACAGCTGTTTGTGAAATATTAGCACATACTTCAAAAATGTAACTGTGTCTTTTACTTGAAATTTTTTTTTTTTTTTTAGTAAACTTTGTTTTCCAAATTTGCTCTCCGTATGAAAAGGCCCGTGAAGGTTATGGGGTGCGCCCAGTATTTCAGATGGTCTGATGTACAGTGAAGGCAAGCCAGAGACCCCAAAAATTTCCTGACAACGCTAGCTGAAGCTACTCATTGTGGGAAGACGCGATGCCGAAATTTGGTCTCCCACAGCTGGTTAATGCACAAGGTTCACTGCAAAAGCGGAAGTCTGCCCTGCCATATGTACCATCCACAGAGTGCTGGTGGAGCAGTGATAGCTTTACCATCACCCTCCCTTTAAACCCAAGGGCCCTTTCCAAGATCCTACAGGTAGACATGCACCAAAGGAAGGAAATTATGTATGCTTGGTTTGTGTTAAATTATTATTCTGTACCATAGGTTGCTTCAAGTAATCAGAGACTTACTTACACTCACTGGTAATGTATTACACACCATTTATGCTAAGATTAAATGAAACAGTAGTAATATTGTCGTACCCACAAGATATTTAGACAAATGTTAGCAAAGAGACTGGATAGATTGGCCAATGTCTTACCTCTTGCTTTATGGAACTACATACCACCCCCAAGGGTACTTCAACTTTCACCTTATGAAATTCTGTTTGGAAAAATGTCTAACACTCACACTCTCCTCCAGAGACTCAACATTCATCTGTTAACAACTCTAATGTGGACTATGTGCTACACTACAAAAACAATTAAAGGATTTGCATCATCAAGTAGGGGGGAACCTGCAACCTGTCCTACTCTTGTCTGGTCACAACGTCAAACCAGGAGATAATGTTATATTCGCAAAATTTACGTTTCTTGTTCTTTTTCAGAAAGGTGGCCGGTCCATTCAAGTTCTGATGACCACTCCTTCAAGTGTGAAATGTCAAGGAAGAGTGAACGTGGATCCATCGTCACACTGCAAACGTGAAACCCCCACGAGACGGAAGCAAGTACCACTGCTGCTAGCATACTACTGTCCCCTGTCAAGCCAGACAGTGAACCAGAAGATATCCAGAGCTCTACCGCTGCCATACGTGGCAGTTGCCATAAGCCATCACAAAAGCAAAAGACGCAGCTGACAGTAATCAAAGTGTTATTACCCTTCCATCGCGTGTAGAAAAGAAGATCGAGATGGCCCCTCCCTGTTACATTAAATTACTTGGCCCTCGACCCGCACAAGACTTTGGGCTAGTATGTGGGAGATGGTTGTCGTTGTTCTAATTGCTGCCTTTTTCACAGGAATTCACTGGCTCGCATCATCGAAGATTAACTATGCCAACATGGGCAGTGAAGAGGCCCACAGTGTGAGAGTGTGATACTAAACTACTCAAGGATCTGAAGACTACAGCTTTATAACATTTTGGTTATTGCAAAAATAATGGGTACAAGTAAATAAAAATGCATAAATGGGTGTTAGAAAACATAGAGTCTAAACACATAAGCTACATAAACACTTTTAAGAGAAAAAGACAATAAGTAGTAAACAAGAACACAAATATAGCTAAACGCATAGTCTTCAAACCACATGGAGATGCACACATTCACCTACACCTGTTCCTGACAACTAACAGTTCCATAAAAAGATGTAGTTTTTTAATGACAAACCCCAATTCTATCATCCATATATAGTTCAGGTTCAACACTTCTCAGGACAATAGAGCACACTACAAATGCAGAGTTTAGGGTACATTCCCATATTTGGACACTTTAGACATAGTATTTTGCCAAAAATAATTTTTCTTACATTTAATGTTCTCCCCCTAGGACGAATAAACTTTTTATTTTTTTCAATTCATTCGACAAATTTATTAGGTGACTCATTGTTTTTCAAGACCATAGGTTTTTTCCCTTAGCACATGAGGTTTACTTGCCAAGACATGCCAATAATAATAAGAAAGACGGGATACCCCAAACCTTTGATCAAGTTTAGATCCAGAACTCCATGCATACACTCAAAGGAATACACCAACGCATCACAAACAATGAATTGTAAGAACATAGAATCAAGCTCATTAGTGATCAGATTTTTTGATGCCATTAGAGATATACGTTCTACAGTATAATATAAGATTTTTACATGTTTCAGGTAAGCCATAATGTGTCCGTCAGCAGGTAAAGGGTTTCTCCTAGCTTAACCCACTCAATTGGGTCAGTGGCATCCTCTGGGTGGTTCAGCGAATAGCCCCACAACATCACGCCAAATTTTTAGTATATTTGCCTTATCATCTGATCTTGATCAACAGGTATCGTATACACATGAGAAAAGTTCAAAAGGGGCCCAAACCGGTCCAAAGGTGACAAATTGTCATGAATATAAACATTGATATGCAGTGGTAACCAACAAAAAACACCCTTCTTGATGAACATCAGGGGTCTATGTATTGAATTAAAAAGTATTTCAAATTAACAGAGAGAGGAATGAAAAGAATTAATATAAGTTTGTATAGTTTGATAAATCCAGTTTTAATTTAATGGCATCCCATTCTTGTCTTCTTCAACTTAAATCTTTGTCTAATATGAATTTTCCTGAACTAGGATTACAAGGACGATGTTCTGATCCGCACACATATTTGGTCAGAGAATTACGTCTAGAAGGCCGTGGCAATTGAAAAAACCAGGTCATAGCTGCTGCTTATTTAAGGTTTATTAGGATTAGTGTACTAAGGCAGATGTTCAGAGTATTCATTTTTATATTTTGTAGATGGTAGGTGTCATGATTTTAATAATTAATTGATATCTTTACATTAAGACACTGATTGGATTGTAACCTATTATTCTTTTGCTATGTATACTTATCTTTGATAGGATTGTAATATGCCTAACCCTTCTCTGTATTGAACACGCCGATGACCCTTTAAAAAAATCATGGTCATTCCATAATAAAGCATTCTAATCTTTGAATAGAAACACAGTGCATTGTTATGTTTGAAGGTCCGTGGGAGACCAGAGAGGTTGCTAAGAAAGGATATCTACATCAAAATCCTGTTACAGATAGCCTGTACTGTCAGAGTAGCTGCAAAAGACAGGTTCTTATGGTGTGTTTAAAAAAATTAAAAAGTTATAATTAGAGATGGGCGAATTGATTCTAACGAAGTGGAATTCGTTTAGAATTTCAGGAAAACTTCGGTTCGGTACGAAAGTCGTACTATTGGGTACTTCGGGGGTGAACGAAGTGTGCTTTGATTGATAAAAAGGCTGCGAGAACATGGCGTACATGGGGCAAAAGCATCTGAGGAGGAAGAAGGCAGGCCTGCATGACATGTGCAGAGGTTGAAGCCAATCAGAGACCAGCGGGATTCTGTGACGTTCACCGCACTATATATGTCCGGGCTCGACGCTGGGAGCTCATACCGCTCTCACTGTATGATCAGGAAGGTGCTGCGCGGGCTGATAGTCTTACTGAGGAATTGATTTTTAGCCGATTTTTCTGTTGGAGGTGTCTATCTTGTCTCAGAGACAGAGACACATTTACATCCAGGGGTTAATATGCGTTGTTTTGCTGGTGTGTGACCCATGAAACCGTCCCTTTTTTCAACGCCAAAAACTTTATCACATTTTTTCCTTTTGTAATTTCACAAGCTAAGGCTTTTCAGTCTGTATCTCTTGTTGTGTGGCGTAGAAAACACGCAATTGTAACACGCCTTCCAAGCTACTAGTTTGTGCGGATCAATTGTTTGGCGCAATTTACATCAGGGGGTTAATTAGCGTTGTTGGCTGTGTGCTGACAAAAATAAACGTCTTTTTCACGGCCAAAATATATACATTTTTCCTGATAGCCTAATTCACCAAGCAAAGGTTTAATTATAACTGTATCTCTTGTTGTGTGGGTAGAAAGAAAAACACGCAATGGTACACGCTACACAAAGCTACTAGTTTGTGCGGCTCAATTCTTTGGCGCAATTTACATCCAGGGCGTTAATTAAGCGTTGTTTTGCTGGTGTGCTGACAAAAAAAAACCAGTCTTTTTCAGACGCCAAATTTATATCACATTTTTCTGTAGCTAATTCACAAGCAAAGGTTAATTACAACTGTATCTCTTGTTGTGTGGCATAGAAATCACGCATTGGTAAAAACTCGCTACAAAGCTATAGTTGTTGCGGGCTCAATTCTTTGGCGCAAATTTAACTCCAGGGGATATTTATGCGTTGTTTTGTGGTGTGTGACCCAAGAAACCGGTTCTTTTTCTAACGCCAAAATATATACATTTTCCTGTAGCCTAATTCCACAAGCAAAGGTTAATTTATTTACAATGTATCTCTTGTGTGTGGCGTAGAAAACACGCAATTGTAACACGCTACAAAAGCCTAATAGTTTGTGCGGTCAATTCTTGTCGCAATTTACATCAGGGGTTAATTAAGCGTTGTTTTGCTGGTGTGCTGGACAAAATTAACCGTCTTTTTCACCGCCAAAATTTATATCATTTTTCCTGTAGCCTAATTCACAAGCAAAGGTTCTATTACAACTGTATCTCTTGTTGGTGTGGCGTAGTAAGTATAGAAAACACGCAATTGTAACCGCTACAATTTGATATAGTTTGTGCGGCTCAATTCTTTGGCGCAATTTACTCCAGGGGTTAATTATGCGTTGTTTTGCTGGTGTGCTGACCCCAGAAACCGTTCTTATTTCAACGCCAAATTATTATACATTTTTCTGTAGCCTAATTCAAAAGCAAAGGTTAATTACAAACTGTATCTCTTGTGATGTGGCGTAGAAAACACGCAATTGTAACACGTACAAAGTATAGTTTGTTGCAGCTCAATTCTTTGGCGCAATTACATCCAGGGGTTATTTAAGCGATTGATTTGCTGGTGTGCTGCAAAAATAAAATGTCTTTTTCACCGTCAAAATTATACATTTTTCTGTAGCCTAATTCACAAGCAAAGGTTAATTACAATGTATCTCTTGTTGGGTGGCGTAGAAAACACGCAATTGTAACACGCTACAAAACTACTAGTTTGTGCGGCGCATTGCTTTGGCACAATTTACATCAAGGGGTTAATTAAGCGTCTGTTTGGGCTGGTTGTGCTGACAAAAATAAACCGTTCTTTGTTCACGGTCCAAAATAATTATAATGTTCCTGTAGCCTAATTCACAAGCAAAGGTTTAATTACAACTGTAATCTCTTGTTGTGTGGCGTAGAAAATACGCATTGAAACACAACTAAAGCTACTCGTTTGTGCGGCTCAATTCTTTGGCGCATTTTTCATCTGGGGTTAAGTAAGCGTGTTTTGTGGTGTGCTGACCCCAAGGAACCGTCGTTTTCAACGCCAAAATATATACATTTTTCCTGTAGCTAATTCACAAAGCAAAAGGTTATTACAACTGTATTCTCTTGTTGTGTGGCGTAGAAAACACGCAATTGGAAACACGCTACAAAGCTATAGTTTGTGCGGTCTCAATTCTTTGGCGCATATTTACATCCAGGGGTAATTAAGCGGTTGTTTTGCTGGTGTGCTGACAGAATACAAACCGTCTTTTTGAACGCCAAAAAATTATATAATTTTTCCTGTAGCCTAATTCATGTCGAAGGTAATTAAGCCAGTTTGTGTGCTTTTACATTTAGTTAAAACATCACAGTGTTTTTAAACGACACATACAGTAAATTATCCTGGCCATTTGTGGAGCGCAAATAAGTATCAAGGGTTTACCCAAGCTCATTTGGAGTAAAAACAGGGTGTATATTTATCATATACAGATATATCATCAATACAGTGTCTGTACATCATAG
Source organism: Phyllomedusa bahiana (assembly GCA_025379985.1). Classification (NCBI taxonomy): domain Eukaryota; kingdom Metazoa; phylum Chordata; class Amphibia; order Anura; family Hylidae; genus Phyllomedusa; species Phyllomedusa bahiana. The sequence goes on along the minus strand of JAODAL010042535.1, from coordinate 20,087 downwards.
AACTATCAGTATGTAGACAGAGAGGGTGCAGGCTTTGCTATGCGAGTAGTTGCAGGGGCAAAACATTCCTGGAACAGCCCAGGTCGCAGCTCAGCAAGGGGAGTCGCAGCTGGGGTCACTCGGATGAGGCCACAACTGCGCTGTCATCTAGCGGCCGTGTGTTGCTTCAGAAACCAAGGGGTTCTTGATTGGTGGATTGGTCATCCTCTATCTCCCAGATGACAACTGACAACCCCAGCCAAGAGTCGGTGGGAACCTCAGACACAACCATTAGTTGGCATGTCCCGGGAGAGGGTCAGCGGCCCTCACTGTCCTCTGCCCGCCTCTGTCCATTTCCGGCTCCCATCAGCCAGAGACTACTATGTGGGTCTTGGCTCAGCGCACTATATAGCGAAGGATTGAAACAATTTGAGGGAGGGCAGGTCAGCAGCTATTGGCAGCGAAGAAATGGGGCAATAATCCCCTGCTTCTTGTAGTAGGCGACAAGTTAGATGTGGAGAGTGGATGGGTGGCTGGTTGAGAGAGGTCAGCCTCGGCATACCAAAGACGATGATGGAGGACAGCAGTGACGATGAAACACAAATTAGATGATGATGTAGCCGACCGCACTTGGGAGCCCGGTGTGAGGCAAGGCTTTCATCTAGTCAGGAGATAGGAGGGCGTCAGGGCTTGCGCTGTCAGGCTGCGGTCGAGCAGCAAGGTGGGTGTGTGGCCGTGAGTCAGCAGGATAGCAGCAGTGGGAGGTTGGGAGCAAGCTGCCCGGGGTTAAAAAACCCGCTTCAGGTCCAAGCAAAAAATAGCGGCACAGGGGATCTCAGCGAATGGCGAGATGGCGGCCAGTAGTCACACAGAGCGGAGCGTTGGCTTGTAAAATCCGATACGCGGCGGTGTGGCAGTTCTTTGCTTATGACACCGGAGGGAGCCGAATATGGGCTATATGTAGAAAAATTTGTAGCAGATGTGAAGCGTGGCCAGGGAGCTAACGTGGCACCACGGCCCGTGCGTCAACACATGCAGCGTCACCATCCGGTGGCATGGGGAAACTAGTGGACTCAGATGTGGTGGTCCATCCTGCCGAGCGCAGCAACAGCCTAGCTAGAGGCGCCCAGTGGCATGCATGCCATAGCAGCCAGTAAGTCTCCACCACCTCTGCAGAAGGGAGATGTTTCTCTTTGGACATATTCTCCCGGTCACGATGCTCCTGCTCCTCGCTACTCTTGGCGCAGCTGTCGTTCAGCGAGGCGATTTGCCAAGTGACATCCAGTATGCGTCCAACCATCCCTTAAGGTGCAGCAAGCTGACCGTGCTCCTAGTTCCAAGTTGTTGGTATTGCAGTCCCTCCCTTTTCAAATGGTGGACTCTGCACCATTCAGAGAACTAATGGTTGTGCCGAGCGTGATGGAGGAATTCCAGCCGTAATTCTTTTTCCAAAAAGGCAGTACCAGCCTTCATAAATATGTAGAAAGAAGGTGGGTCCAGTCTTGAGCTTATCGGTTTGTTCCAAGGTGGGAGCAGCTGCGGACTCTGGAGCTGTAACTTACGGTAAGGGCCAGTACATGTCTTTCGGCCCATGGGTGAATGTTGCTTCTGCCCAGCACACCAACAACTTGGACAGGATGACGACGCTTTCTACTCCCACGTTGCAAACTGCTGCAACCTGCGCCAATGTCCGCCTCTCCTCCTCCACCCATCACCACCATCTCAGCCTCCACAAGTACTGCTCCATCATACCACATGTGGTTAGGGCACAGCGGTGCCACGCAGTTCTACACCTGGCTTGGCCTCGGCAAACGAAGTCACACAGTGGAGGAACTGCTCCGTGTCATGCAGCAAGAAATCGATGTGGGCTTTCTCCGCCGCCAACTGTAATATGGAACCATGGTGACGGTCAATGGGAGGAACATGGTGTCGCGCTGCACCGAGGAGGGATGGTCCATGCGCCCTGCATGGTGCAGTGTTCAATCTGGTTGTGAATTGGGTTAATGTAAGTCTTCAACCGATCTCAGAAATTCTGAAAATGGCAGGAAATGTTGCATGCACTTTTATTCATTTCGTACAAAGCCAGGAACTCCCGCCTGAGTTGCAGCGGCAGAACGGCCACCCTCCAAACACACTCTGATATGCGATGTTTCCACCCGCTGGAATTCCCAGCCTGCCATGTTGGAGCCGCCTGTATGAACAGAGAAAGGCCATTAACGATTTTTTGATGATCAGGCAGAGCAGAAAGTTCTCCCCTGGTGTTACTTTGATGTCGCCTGTGGCAGCTCATGCGTGAAACCTGCCATTTGTTTGAGGCCATTCGTGGAGGCGACGTTATTTGTCTGTCGGCGGATACGGGATGAATAACGTCTTTCCAGTGCTTCATGTCCTGGAACAGATGCTGAAAATCTGTCTGGGCAGGAGGGAATGGAGAGGGGTTGTGGGACTTACTACATTCATGGCCACTTGAGTCCGGTGGGGACTGAAATGGGGAGGAGGAGGAGGAGGACGAATTGGAGCAGATAGCATTGTCTGGTGAAATGAGTGGATTTTATACCAGGTGACAAGAGAGAGAGCAGGAGCAGCTGTAGGAGGTGGATGGAGATGAGGAAGACGAGGCTGATGACCCCCAAGCACCGTGGCCAGATATTACAGTGGAAATGGAGGAGGGAGCCCATCGGAGTCACTTGTGAAAGATGGCCCGCAGCATGCTATTTGACCTGGCTAGTGACAGTCACGAAATAGTCAGCATCCGGCAGAGGGATGACTTCAGGCTCTCCACCCTTTGGACCTCGCTACCGGTCCAAGAATGGGAGCCTTTTTGCCCAGCTATTGTGAGGAAGACAACTCAAATATATAGGGTTTTCCTCCGTAATCAGTTGGCCGTGCCTATGTGCCGATCGTCCCTCCTTGAAGGTCTGACCGGGGGGTTCCTCAGCACTCACGTACTACTGCCGCAGCTGCTGGGGGAAGGTGGTGGAGGGTAGGAGCAGTACTGTCCATCAGTAGTAATCTATGTTCTGGGTCACTGATGAGCAGCTTCCATTCACCCGCATAGTGAGGAGGGCAGTCGCCAGCAGCAGCGAGCAGCAGGACCGTGGAGCAAGTCCTGAACCAAAGGTTTGTGGCCCTACTTGGACAGCATTCTGCCACTCAGTTGAATGATCCGGCTGGAACTAATGGGCATCAAACTGGATGTGTTGCACGCAACTTGCCGAGTTTGCAGTGGAGAAGCTGTCCTGCTCGGCAGTAGTGTGGCATCAGAGCGCTGTGTTCGTGCGGGCGTGGGGGGGCCATCGTTACCCAAGAGAACCGCTTGTCCATGGGAAATGTGGACACGAACTGACCTTTGTCAAGTTGAATCAGGCGTTGGATCGGACCAGGATTTCCACACACAATGCCTTTGGCGTCAGTTGGAGTTCAAACTACCTGCCTCAGCCACATATTCTGATGCGCACCAGCCCGCCTGATGCCACCACATCTGCTTCAGTTTCTCCATCTGCCTACCACCATCTTACAGGGACTGGTATTGCACCCACCTCAACACTCTGATCATTGTGCCACTCTATGGACTATGCTGCTGTGTGTTGCTGTTGCCGTGTCTCTCCACAATGTGTCATTGTGCCACTTCTGACCTCATGCTGTTGTCCTGCCGCCGTCACCTCAAATCTCTGTCATTGTGCCACTCTCGTGCCTAACTTCCCTTTTTTTGCCACCTCCAGATTTGTCAATATGCCACTGTCTGACCTCATGCTGCTGCTGTGGCTGCTGCCATGTCTCCACATGTGTCATTTGTGCACTGCCTGACCCTATGCTGCTGCCGCCTCGTGACCTCCGCTATCAGTCATTGTGCCCCTCTCTGTGGCTCTTCCTCCTGTTTTGCACCTCCAGAATGTCATTGTGCACTGCCTGACTCATACATGCTTCTGTTGTGACCTCTACACTGTGTGATTGTGCACTCTGTGGGCCTAATTTCTGTTTTGCACCTCCTGAATGGTCATTGTGCCACCGTCTGACCTCATGCTGTGTCTGCTGTGGCTGCTGCCATGTCCTCCCACACTGTGTCATTTTGCCACTTTGCTGACACTCATGCTGCTGCTGTGGCTGCTGCCGTGTCCTCCACACTGTTTCATTGTGCCCAGCTGCTGACCTCATGCGTGCTTGCCGCTGACCTCCGCTCTCAGTCATTGTGCCAATTCTGTGGCTTCCTCTGTTTTTGCCACCTCCAGAAATGCATGTGCACTTGCCTGACCTCATGCTGCTGCTGTGGACTGCTGCCGTTGTCCTCAACACTGTGTCATGTGCCACTTTCTGACCCTCATGCTGCGCTGTGGCTGCTGCGTGTCCTCCACACTGGTCATTGTGCCTGCCTGACCTAATGGCTGCTGCCGTTTGACCTCCGCTCTCTCGTCATTTGTGCCCAACTCTGTGGCTTCCTCTGTTTTGCCACCTCCAGAATGTGATTGTGCCTCTGCTGACCTCATGCTGCTGCTGGGGCTGCTTGCCGTGTCCTCCACACTGTGTCATTGTGCCACTTTCTGACTCATGTGCTTGCTGTGGCTGCTGCCGTGTCCTCCACACACTGTGTCATTGTGCCACTGCTGACCTCATGCTGCTGCACCGTGACCTCACTTCTCAGTCATTGTGCATCTCTGTGGCTTCCTCTGTTTTACCACCTCCAGAATGTGATTGTGCCACTGTCTGACATCATGCTGCTGTGGATGCCGCGTCACCTCCACACTCTGTTCACTAATGGTTGCACCTGAGCTCTCAGCTGTGTTTTTTTCCAGCTTTTTCGCTGGCATCGACTTTATCAGGCTACATTCCCATGCTTGAGTTTTTTGGTCAGTTTTGCCTCTTAAGTGCCCAGGGAATTTGTATAGTGAAACGTTCTAAGAGCGCGGCAGAGTCATCTGGCGTGTCATACTAAAACACAACATTGTATGATGACCAAACCAAGCTCCCTCTTGCATATTTAAGCATGTCACAATGTTCTACAGCAGCACTTCTGGCTCAGTGAAGACTGGAAATTGCTGTTTTTTAACGTGATTCGTGCCGAAGTAATTCGGAAGGAAGTTATTTTTTGCCGAGAAATTCGGCGAAGTGAACGAAACGATTTTCGGGAAATTCGCCCATCTCTAGTTTTAATTCTTGGAAGATGATAAAAAAAAAAAACCTTGGTCATGTCATGATCCATGTCACAGTCCCCTTTCTGAGCTGCGGACATGGCCGTGTTCCTTTTTCTGTCCTGTCCTTACACCGCGGTCTCTGCTGCGAACCACGTACTTGCCTGTGTTCCTGTCGCATCCCCGGTTCCTGGAGCAGCGTCGCTGTCACTGTGAACTCACCTGTCACTACTGCCTGCTGCCTTTCTGCTTGCCTGTTTGTGGTTGCTATGCAACTTTTCCCCATACTGGCCTTGCTGCTCCACCATCATGTGGCTGCTTCCCTATTTCTTCTTGCTCTATAGAGAAACAAGGCTACATCCTCCTTTCATTTATTTCCCCAGTGTGCAGCGGGGTTGGGCTTCCTCTCCCAATCCATCTGTGTGTAGGATAGTGGACCAACCGCATTATGTTCACTAAGTAAAGTCCTATATATGACACTTGTGAAGTATTTTTTGTATTTGATCTTTTGGGCCACAAAGATGCCGCTATTTATGTTTCTGAGATATGCAAATGAGGCACATTTAATAACACTCACTTGGCGGCGGCCATTTTGGAAAAAGGGACAAAAAGGACCGAGAGAGAAAGCGCTAGCAGCAGGACAAGGAGCAGAGCCAGGAAACGATCCAAGCTTCCCAGAACTGCCAGGGCTTGAAATGAGTGTGTCCAGTAACATAGGAGAGCCTGACTGCCTACACAGACGTCGTTCCCCGAGATGAGGAGAACGGCTCAAACTGGACAAGCTGACGAGACAGAGAGGACCATCTGCAGCCTAGGACATTCACCCCAGCCACAAGGATCTGACACCAGAGGTAGGAATTGCACGGCCATCTGTAAGGTACCTCAGTGGATGCGTGCACGCCATCGAGCTCAGAAAACTGTGGGAAGGCCTGCTAATAGTTTAGTTAGGTTTAGGTTCAGCTACAGGCCAAAGGAGTGTTACTCCATACTACACCTTCATGTTCAGGACTTGGAAAAAAGAGCTTGCTACACAGTGTGTATCCATGTGAACGGTTCACCTGTGAGAGAAAGTTTAGTGTCACATGTGCTTTGTGAGGGAAATGGGTAGAATCATCTAAGTTGTAGACACTGTGCTGATACAAGGGCCCCGCAACCGCACCAAACACATTTTTCCCGTTGGTGCTTTACTGTATTAAAAGGTAAGGGGTTATCGGCCTTTCCGAACCCTTTCGGTTTGGTAAAAGTTACCAGACATCCAGAGGTTACACTCCTGGCGGCGCGTTGTGCAGCACAGGGCCAAAGTTATGTATTTGTATATCTTTGTGTGGGGATCTGTTCATATCTTGTTCAGATAGTTCTGTAAAAACAACCTGTTGTTGAGCGGTGTTGGAGTCGTGTTCTTTGTCCGTGACTTCGCTGTATTCCCAGTAACTGGCCTCGGTAATCGGCTTAAACTTGGCGTAGTCGCGGCAGGATACAGCAATCGTTATGGACAGAGATGCGGCGGGAGATCTCCCGGCGTCAATGCGCCGGACCCAGAGCCAAGCTCAAGGTGCCCCACAATACCCTCCAAGTGTGTTATGTCCCTTTAGGGCCACTATTGCAATCCCTCCCCAAATTTGACGGGAAAACATGAAATTGGCAGGAGCTGGGCAGAATAGGTATGCGTAGCGCTGCACTAAAATATGTAACTTAGCTCCGGAACGTGGGGGCAGAGATAGCCCTGGGCGGCCTTGGAGGGGGACGTTAGGCGGGGACAGTAATGGTTTGTGGCCCGAGTCCGAGAGGACACGCTGGAGAAAATATTCTCGGCTGTTGGAAGGGGCCCAAGGGGGGGGTGTACCATAGATGAGTGCAAACTGCGAAGTTTATCTGTCTACGCGCCACAAGAGAGGATGAGACCCTCTTGCAGTTACTCTAATGACCCTACAGGAAACAGTAGAATGAGATAAGGCGGCGAGACCAGCGGCTTTGGGGGCTTTTCCAGAAGTGGATAATCTGCTAAGGAGACAGTTCATTGTGGGATTGCATAATTAAATCCTTACGTGGACCACTGCAAGAGTGACCAGAAATGCTCGGTCCGTCTGACATTCTTTAGTGTTTAATTAGTCGCACGAGAAAGGGCAAAGAGGAACCATGCCCGTAGTGGAAAAGGATGTGGAGAGTGCCCAAGCAAGCAGGAGGATCAAAGGACAGAGTCTTTGACGGAATGTGGTTCCAGGCATTGCGGACAGGTTGAGAGAAAACTTCGGTGGAAGTGTCCCAGATGAAAGGCAGAACGGGTACAAGCTCCGGGGGAAACGAGTTGGCTTCCCGCAGTACCCCTTTTAAGAACAGCTCCCACAGCGGGGTCCTTCCACAAGAGGTCATCATTTGTGCAGAGGTCTAGGGGACCCTGTGTTGGGCTTGCAACTGTATGGCCACATCGCAAAGGAGTGTCATGGACTGTGTAAGGGCTGAGCCGGGGATTAAACTACCGACCGCTGCAGTAGCAGGGCATCCTGCGGCGGTGCAACCGAAAACAAAGGCCCATGCGTGAGGAGTACGATCTTACGCAGTAGTCCCGTTATGGAAGCAGAGCTAGAAGGCAGAAAGGTGCACTGTAGTTGCATTACTGGGTCTGAGTGTCCTTGATGCCCTTGGAGTTCTTTGAGAGGGACACTTCGGCACATGATGGGAGCCAGTAGATGCAGCGTCTTTAGGATGACGGCAGCCAAACATGGTGATCGGGACTTACAAGGGATAGGTTTGGATGGCAGGTCCGACTGTTTAGACAAGACATGGCAAGTAGGGAGTTGTGCTGGTAGATCACCCAATCCAATGAGAGGGTGGATGTGATCATGGCATGAACAATCCTCCGAGACCTGGATCACCTCTCTATGCAAAGAGGGGCCGGGGCGGGACCATGTATTGGCAGCGGGCACCACGCACGGCCCCTCATAGAAGGCCCTACGGACAGTGGTTGAGGTGCTGCAGTCATGCGGAAGAGTCCTCACAGCGCAGTGTCGACCCATTGGGCACGTGGAAGGTGTCAGCAACAAGCCTGATCAAGATTCCCGCCACGACACGAAAAAATTTGATTTGCCGGTTGGGAACCAGAACGGAAGTTGAATGGGCTGGAAGGCTTGGTTGAAACGTAGTCTCACAAGATGAGTCACAGAACTCGACCATTGGTAGCTCGGGCCCTTGCACTGTGGAAAGGAAAGGGGGTGTGTACCCGTGAGATGCCTCAATGTCATGGACTGCGAGTTGACCATTCTGTTAATACCCTACTGCGAAGTCCATGTTCCTGGAGAAGATATTCTACGGCGACGAGGGACATCACGCTATGGCCAACAGAGGTCAGCTGGGACCTATGCAGTGGGGGTCCAGAAGGGTGAGCCTCCGACGGCGGAATGGAATGGCCGAGTGATTAGGGCCTCAGATGGAATTGACCGCAGGACCCTGACTCCATGACAAAACAGCTGCTGGAGATACACTCTGGGAATTCCAGGAGGAGTTCTCGAGACACGATGTAAGACTTCGGGTTTGTGCTTTACCATCGAGCATGAATCCCTCGGGCATGCCCTGCCCATCAGAGAACGTACCGACAAATCTCGCCTAAAATGTACCTGGAAGTGAACGACATGGTGGCACAGCATGATGGAGGAAACGAGGATTCAAGAGAGTCAAAGTCCCTGGGCCGCCCTGTGGTTTTTGGTGCGAAAAAAAGATTGGGGGTCTCAGGTTCTGCGTAGATAGACTACAGAAGCTTAAATACCAGTCCATTCGCTGCGCCTATCCCCTCTCACGGATTGATGTATCGCTGTTCCGCTGCTAGGCCATGCAAAGTTCTTTTCGACCCTCGACTGGCCAGTGGATACTAGCATGGTACCCGTAGTGAGAAGGATAGGGCAAGACAGCTTTATTCTGCTATGGGACTTTATGAGTTCAATCGGAGGATGCCGTTTGGGCTTTCCACGCCCAGGGACATTCCATGCGGTGATGGAAATTGTCTAGGAGATCTTAACTTTGAGTCGTGTGCGATCTTCCTAGACGATGTCTAGTTGTGTTCAGGAATTCGTTTGATGACCATCTCCAGAAACTTCGGCAGGTTTGGAAAGACTACGAAACCATGGGATTAAGATCAAGCCAAAGAAGTGCCAGCATCTTCCAGCAGCGAATAGAGTACTTGGGCATGTGGTCATTCGAAGGGTACAGCCGGCCCCCAGCAAGCAGAGGCGGCCAAAACTGGCCCATCGCCATGTACATACGAGAGGTGCGGGCATTCCTGGGGCTGGCCGGGTATTCCGAAGGTTTTTACCCGTTTTGATCATCTGACGGGCCACTTAAATGAGCTACTTAGGATACGGCTGGGGGGTCTAGAATTCGCCCTATTGAGTGGGGACCTAGGCAGCAAGAGGCTTTTGAAGTGGTGAAAGAGCGCTGACCAGGTGCTCAATTCTGGCCTTGCGCAGTTCGACACCCTTTCTGGGCTGTATAATGTGGTAGTCTACATGGGTTGGGGGCTGTGCTGTCCCGGTCCAGTTGGGCGTAGGTGAGAGTTATTTGCCTTATGACCAGTCGGGACTTGCGGGAGTCAGAGCGCAAACCTGGACAATTATAGCTCTTTAAGTTGGAACTGTTGGCCTGGTGTGGGCCATGACTGAAAGGTTCGTAAGAGTACCTGACAGGTGCAGAAGGTGACTGTCTATGACCGACAACACCCATTGGCTCATTTGATAATGCTAAGCTGGAGCCCTCGAGCAGAGATGGGTGCACGTAATCTCAAAGTTTCAATTCGCATTAAGTTCCGGTCAGGGAGAGAAAACGGGAATGACGATTGCCTCTCTGGGTCCCAGTGAGGACTACCATCTGCAGCATTGATGAGGAGTAGAGGACACAGAAAATGCCCAACTTTAGCCAGTTCCCTGCGTTCCAGGAGAGAGCACACTCAAGTGGGGTGGAGTATGGATGCGATGGTGTTGGGAAAGACAATGGATGAGTGGCAGAGGGTCCTAGGATGGTTGCCCAGATTACAGAAAGTGAAGGGTGGAGTCCGGTTTGGTCTGGCCCCGCCAGAGGAGCTGGCCAGCTGACACAAGGTGGGGCAAAAGCTGTTAGAGGCAGTGGGGGATAAGCTGAGTGTTTCCCAGGGGTCTCCTGTTGCGGACCATCATACTTACAATCTGAGTTGCAGCAACTGACAACCAGATTGTTATCCCATGTCATTGGGACCAGAGATGGCTGGGGAAGCTTGATGAGAGAGGCGCCCATTTTGGGAGTGACAAAAACTACAAGTGGCTTCAACGAACTGGTGTACTGACCCTGACTTTGTTCAAGCCATGGTGTCTGAAAAGCTTGCCTAAGTGTCGTACCTGTGGGTTTAAGATGAGTGCAGCTGAACAGAGGGCTCCGTTCAGACCATCTGCACCTCTGCCGCCCCTAGAGTCTCCTGTGATTGACTATGTACAGGGGGGGGATTGGGTACTCTACCTCTTGGCGTCGTACAGTTTGGTCATGACAGGACCATTCACTAATATGCCGTGGCTGTACCACTAGGGATCAGACTGCAGATTCTGCTCTGAAGCGGTCTGAAAGCACTTTATACAGGTGTATTGGGTGCCCACGAGGATACATTTCCGACCAGGGGCATGTTTCCAAGGGGCTATAATGATGCGAACAGCTTCCAGTTGTATGGGATTGAGCGTTCCCGTCTACTCCGTATCATCCGCAGTGGGAAACGGAGCTTGTGAGCGGTTTAACCGCACCCTTATCCAGATTTAGTGGGACCGGCAGAAGGCTAGGTGGACTGTAGTTCTGCCTGAGCTGATGGTGGGCCTACAACAATAGGGTGCACAGATACCACGGGTTACTACCTCACATGCTGTTGTTTGGGAGCCCGGGTCGAGAGATTGAGGATCTCCACATTGCTCAGTCCGACAGAACCACCACCAATCAGTTCCCGACGCCTGGGCCGTAGGAACACCGCCGCCGAATGCGGAGGTGCACAAGGTTTGTAGGAGTGCGTCTGAAACATGTGGTGCATCCTACCCCGCGGCCTGTGCAGAGAGACAGTTTTGCCCCGGGTGTTCAGGTCATGGTCAGGCTATGTGGCCGTCTGGGAAGCTGGATGGAGGTGGGAGGCGGCGGTCCAGTATGTGGTTAGAGAAGGGTGACCATGCCATCCCAGTATCGAAGGTAGAGCCAAATAGGGACAGGGGGAGATGACGAAATTTGCACAGTATTATGATGAGGCGCTGTGATTTGAAGTGCCCGAAAACACGCCCGTAGAAACCGACCCCCTGTCCAGCAGCCCCCTTAGTGAGGAATGGTGGGCTGTCCCACTGCCGGTGTGTAACTGAGGGTTACCATACTGTGACAATTTTCCCACCCAGGGAGGACAAGGAGCAGCAGCAAACTTCTTCCCAAGGGAAGTGTGCCTGAAACCCCTGAGGGCCTATAGCCCCACGTAGGGACACCCAGATCCTACACTGGGCATACCCACCTGCGCTGTATGGCAAGATGAGTTTGTGTTGGGGGAGGGTTGACGAGGTACGCAACTTTATAGTGGGGTGGTATGTAGGATAGTGGTGGGACCAACCGCATTATGTTCATAAGCAAAGTCCTTTGTATGCACTTTGTGAAGTATTTATTGTATTCTGCTGTTTGGCCACAAGATGCCGCTATTTTTGGTTTCTGAGATATGCAATGAGGCACATGTTATACACTCACATGGGTCGCCATTTGGAAAAAGGACAAAAAGAGCGACGAGAGTGTGAGCAAGCTGCAGCAGCAGGTCACAGGAGCAGAGCCTGGAAAACGATCAGCTTCCAGAACTGCCAGGTTGGAAATGTGTGTGTCCAGTAACTTAGGGAGAGCCTGACTGCCTACACAGAGTTCGTTCCCTGATGAGAGCCCGGACAAACAGGACAAGTGCCGAGAAGAGAGGACCATCTGCAGCCAGACAATTCACCCCATCCTCAAGGATCGCACCAGAGGACTGGAAATTGCCGGCCATCTGTAAGGTACCTCAGCGGATGCATGCACGCCAACGAGCTCAGAACTGTGGGTAGGCCTGCTACTTGTTTAGTTGGTTAGTTCAGTACAGGCCTAAGGAGGATTACCCAACTACACCTTCCTGTTCAGGACTTGGAAAGAGCTTTGCTAACACTGTGTTGTTCCATGTTGAAACGGTTCACCTGTGAGAGAAGTTAGTGTCACATGTGCCTTTGTGATGGGAAATGGGTAGAAATTTTCTAAGTTGGTAAGGCCACTGTGCTTGTACCACGGGCCCCTGCAACCGCACACACACAATTTTTCCCTTTGGGCTTCGGTATAAATGGTAAGGGGTTATCGGCCTTTGAACCCTTCGGTTAGGTAAAGTTACCAGGGCATCAGAGGATATCACTCCTGGCGGCGCGTTTGTGGAGCACAGGGGCCCAAGATATGTATTTGTATATCTTTGTGTGGTGGATCTGTTCAATATCTTGTTCCAGTTAAAAAAATGTTGTTGGCGGTGTTGGGGAGTCGGTGTTCTTTGTCCGTGACTTCGCTGTGTATTCCGGTTAATCTGCCCTCGGTACTCGGCTTAATGTGTGCTTATAAGTCTGCTCCTCACCACACTTCCTGCCTGATCCTTCTTGTGTTATGTCTTGTTGGTTGTTGCTGTCTTTGTGGGATCATTCATGTTTGTTGGTCTGCTGCCATGTGTCTGTCTTAGTCTTTTTGTGTTTCCCCGTTATGTTCTTGTATCTGACTTCTTTCCAAGTGTGTGTGTCTGCCTTTGTCTTGTCAGTTTATGCCTTAGTCCTAGCCAGCTTGTCTTGGCTTGTGTCTCTGCTTTGTTTCCTGTAATTTTTTGGGTGTTGTGTCCTTTCTGTTTATGTTTTGCACCTTGGCTTCCATCTAACCTTCCCCTTTGGCATCTGTTTGGCCTTTGTGTCTGTTTTGTTCTGTCTCTTGTCTGTTCAGTTCTGTACCTGCACCTAGTCTGCTGTTTCTTGTCCCTGTTTCTTTTGTTGCCTAGCATTGGCACCTCTGACCTGTCTGGTCAGCTGCCACTGTGGGACTGTTTTTTGAGTCGCCCCTGGTGGATTTAGTTACAACTCCCCGAACAAACCAAGCAGTGGTCCAATGGGTTCTTAACCCCTTAAGGATATAGACAGTTTTACACCCAAAGAACACTGTCATTTTTTTTTTAAATTTGACATGTGTTACTTTATGTGGGAATAACTATTTGATCCTTTAACTACTTATGTGATTTAGAGACTGTTTTCTCATATCACACTGTGCTTTAAGCTAGTACTAGATTCTGGTGGTAACAATCCTTGTTTGTTTGAAAAAAAAATCAAAATGGTGTGAAAATTTACTATTTTTAAGGACAGATGGCATGTAAGACAGATAGTTATACCACACAAAACAGTTTATAACTGGTATGTACCATATGTCTAATGTACATTGGCATCATTTTTTAAATGTACTTTTTTTTTCACATTAAGAGTAGAGATGGGCGAATTTCTCAAAAATTCGGTTCACCGACTTCGGGGAATTTTCCGACAAAATCCGTTTCGGTCCGAATTACTTCGGGACGAATCGCGTTAAAAAACAGCTATTTCCTGGCTGCACAGAGCCTATAGGGTGCTGTAGAACATTGTGCCATGCTTAAATATGCAGAGGGAGCTTGGTTTGGTCTTCATACAATGCTTTTTGTTTTAGTACACGCACATAACTGCCGCCGCTATTAGAATCGCTTCACTCTAAATTCCCTGGGCACTTACGGGGGCAAAACTGACCATAAAACTGAAGCGGGAATGCAGCCTGATAAAGTCATGGCAGCACCAGCTGGAAAAAAACAAGCTGAGGGTTAAGATCCTACGATAGCGTCAAAGAACACAGTAGTAGGTTACTGGAGCCGGCACAAGTCTCAGCACAGTAAGGGGACATCACAGCAGGAGTCACCCTGTGAGGTCACAGCATCCGGTGTCATCTACCAGCCATGTGTTGACCACACACTAGGTCATACACTTTCTCCCAGATGACATCTGACAACCCCAGCCAAGAGTCGGTGGGTTTGTCACACACAACCCCTAGTTGGCATGGCCCGGGAGCAGGTGAGGGGCTCTCACCTGTCCTCAACCCACCTCTGTCCTGTTCGCTTCCCACAGCCAGAGAACTACTATGTGCTGTGGCCTCTGCGCCACTATACAGTGAGGACAAAATATTTGAGGACAGTGGGCAGCAAAGAGGTGGGGAAGACATCCGCTGCTTCTTGCAGAAGTGGGCAAATGGGGGGGTATGTTGTGAGTAGTTAGGCTCTGTACAGCGAGACTGTTGAGGTGGACGGCGGTGACAGGCAAACACTAATCGATGTAGCCGATCGCACTTGGGAACCGGGTGAATCAAGCAAGGCTGGGACAAGGTAAGATGCCCTAGTTAAACAAGGTATACAGTGCCCCACAAATGGAAAATTCAGCCCACACCATGCCGCCTTGTGCCCCCTTTTCTCCCTAGGATGAAATGGCGCCCTACGCGGTCGCATACACTCGACTACCCATTGTCCCGGCCCTGAAAGCATTCCGTTTTCTCTACATTAAGTTTTAGGAGACGGGAGGAGAAGGAGGATTTGGACAACAGACAATCTGGGATCTTGGACAGTAGAGAGTTAATGTCTGGGCTGGAGATGTAAAGTTGGATGTCATCAGTAGTGATGAAAGATTACGTTGACTATCGTCATCGGGTCGATAGTCGATATTAGTGATGAGCGATTACGTTGCCTATCATCATCGGGTCTATAATCGATATCGCCGATGACCATTAAAGTCTATGGGAGAGGAACAACACCTTCATTCTTACACCCAAACAGGGCTGGAGAAGCTGGAATTAACATCCACAGCAGTCAAATGGAAACGTGCTACATCTTAGGCAACACACTTAGGTTATAAAAGCCACAGAAAAAAGTCACAACCATTCACTATCCCTTCTTGCACCACAGCAAAGACCCTTAAACCTGCATGACCCACAAAATTTAAAAATGCCCGGAGGCAGTATGAAATTTGAACCATCATTTTACTTGAACTGGACATTGACTATACCTGTCCTGGGCACAGCATGAGCCCCAAACCTGCATGACCCCCAGATGTAAAAAGTGTCGCAAAAAGGAGTCTTTGAACCACCATTTTAGTTGAATTGGACATTAACTATATCTGTCCTGTACCGCAGTATGACCATTAAACCTGTCTGACCCACAGAAATTAAAAAGTGCTGGGAAAAGGAGTCTTTGAACCACCATTTTTTGTGAACTGGACATTGACTAGACCTGTCCTGGGCCACAGCATGAGTCCCAAACCTGCATGACCCCCATATTAAAAAAATGCCGGAAAAAGGAGTCTTTCAACCACCATTTTAGTTGAACTGGACATTGACTATACCTGTCCTGGGTAACCTACATCTGTTCAAGTCTCCTGTACCTCCCTTGTACAATTCAGAGGAATATTTGTATTAGCTATTTTGTGCATGCCAGTTTTTTTAGTAGTTTAAAATTTTAGAAAACACATTTTAAAAAAAGGGTGGAATCCCACCACTCTTTGTTTTCTCTTTTTTTTAAATGTATTAAATGGGTTGTCTCACTACAGAGATTGCTAGCTCTGTTAAAGATCTTGCAAAAACAAGTCATTTTGCAATATGTGTCCATTAACAGTGTCCTAACCTATTTCCCGTTTTGGGCAGCACCATCACCCTTGAGCCACTTTTGACAATTGTGAAGAACAAATGTCTGTTAGAAACAAAATTTTTTTAGAATAGGACATGTAGTATTGCTGCATTTCAAAGCAGCATGGAACCCAAAAAATTATAAAAAATGATTCTCAGCCACTATTAAAATTGTGAGGAGAAATGCCACTTAAAAGCCCCATTTTGTTCCAAAGGGCCTATTATTGCTGTTTCACAGCAAAAAGACCCCAAAAAATTATAAAAAAGACTTCCGCCACTATTTAAAAAATTATTGGGGAAATGCCACTTAGAAACCCATTTTTTCCAAAGGCCATGATTAAGTAAAATATGTTTGAATCCTACCCTCTTGTATCACTCCAGTTCCCAGGGGCACGGCCGGGCGGGGGGAGTCCACACCCAAAGGGAAACAGCAACAAAAAAAAACAAGGGGCAGCCCCTACATCCAGGACACTGGTATAGTTTCAATAAAACTTCTGTCTTTTTTTTCCAATGATTTAAAAGTCAAAGATGGGGATAGGTTACATGGTACACGCATTTAGGCACAATAATAAAGCCACTGCTGACCGACGTTTTCGGAACGAAAATCCTTAAAACGTGGTCCTTAGACAAGTGCAGTGGTGATGCTATTATAGTAACACCCCAGGGTACAATGATCGGGGGGAAGAAAACCCCTCCCCCTAGGGATATCACATGATGGGGGAAAAAACCCCTCCCCCCTAGGACTAATATCCCCATATAACAAACAAAAAAAAAACATATAAAAAAACGATATAAAGTACATCTGAATTAAAACATTGTTTAAAATCCAATTTTATTAACTTTGCGAAGATACTTTTAGAAGAAGCAGACTAATAATGATACCATATGTGTGTAAATATTCAGGCCGCGGGAATTTTTGTGCCTAACTTAAAGATCCACATAGATTCTCTTCCAGAGTTTGCGATGTAGATCTCCCTCTCGATGTATTTGTCACCTTCTCTATTCACTGAAAACTAAAAGAAGTAAAATTACACACCATGTTCTACTTGGAAATGTTTTGACACCTGGAGCATTTACAAACAGTCTGTTCTAAGGGGCATCAGACAGATGCCTCCTATTCTAATTTTCACGGTCCCAGTAGTGCATCCCACGTACTGGAGTTTGATCTATTGCAATGCTATGAGATAAATACACTTGATTTACTGTTAAAGTTCATGAACTTGTTTGATATCATAAATTTTGTGGGAGTAACAAAAGATTTGGGATTGTTTTGGTTTATAAACATACTTGCAGGCTGTGCCACACATTGTGTCCACAGCCATAGAAACAGTAACGATCTGTGCCATTTGTGCCTGATGATGGCATAAGGCCTTGGAAAGCAAACTGGAGATAAAAAGGATAAAAAACCCAATGTGGCGGTGCTTTCTTGGATAATACAAAACGTACATTATTTGTAGAGATGTTGTAAATCGGGACAAAGTGTATAACAGGTGGTAAATGGTTCTTTATATTTTCACAATATCCTTCAAAAATGTGCGCACTATATGTGTAGAAAATAAGGTATACAAAGTCATGGCTATGATCTTGATTTGACAGTGTTCCCACAGCCGAATCCTTTCTATTCATTTTTTTAAATTCTTTTTTGTCCCCTTTTTATAATAAAGGGGTTTAAGTCCTTTCCCAGAAATTTTCACATTGTTCATGTGGACTGTTGTTTTCCCAAATCTCTGTAAAAACATCCCCTCATCGGACAAGCTCCCGTAGGGATGTTATCACGAATGGGTGGATGGCACGAACAGCCGAATAAAGAATTGGAGCTGGGGGTTTCTTAAAGGGAAACTTTTACATCATTAGCTGTCCTGTCGGTGATATCAGGAAATTTTAAAAGTGTTTCAGTGGGGTTTGATATGAAAAGATTTTTAAATCTTTTGTGGGAAAAATTTTGTAATGTTTTTTTATAACAATTTGGGCAAAACCGTTTTCTTTTGCCCCAAAAATTTTTTTTTTAAACCAAAAACAAGGGGTTTAAATTTATTGTGAAAACAAATTAAGCTTTTTTTGTCTCCTTTTTTCCCCCTTGCGGAATTGGTAATTTTGCTCTCTTGATTTTGAGATCAGAAATCAATATCCACAATATAACCCTTTTAAATTTTTGGGTTTTAAAATGAGGATTTACCAATAATTCAAGCCATAGGTTTGGATATTTTTCAGGGGGTAGAAAAGGGATTAACAACGTTGCCCCAAATTAAGAGTAAGAAGATACCGTAAGTCACTTATAATGAGCGGGGTTCCCCCAAATTAAAGAAAACCCAAGAATTTGGTAGTGGGAGCGGAAAAAGGGGGGTTTTGTTGGGTTTTTTTGTTAAACCCCCTTTACTATAGAGGAATGTGAGTTTTTCAAGTTTTTGTACTTACCTTGCCCTGAAAAGGACCCGACCATGATTTCAGAAAATTTCGTGATTACTTCAAAGGGATTTCTTTAGGTATTTTCTCACAAGTTCGGGGGATCTGTTTTTAAAATCTGTGGTCCCGATTTTCCCACTTACCAAAGTTACAAAGGGGGTTTTCCCCCCCTTTTTGCCCCATGTAGCAGGCATAGGCTCTTGAATGAGCTTTTTGGTTTAGGGTTGACCTATTTTACGCCCGGTTTTATTGATTGCTGGTACCTTCAGACACCCGCATTTGATTAAAAGCTGGAAAAAATACTTGGGTACACGGTTAGTTGGGTGTCTGCGAGTGGTGGGTTATTCCTGCTGCCACATGACATTACCTTTTTGTTACTATATTTAAAAAAAAATATAGTGAACTCTTTTACATCAAACAAGCTTTCGTGGGGGAAGTTGTGGGTATCTCCTTTACCATAAATTTTTTTGTTGATAGGGGGTTTTTTCCTGCAAAAAAAAGGGGGCCTCATGGGGGCCTTTCTCGCCCTTCCTTGGCCGGCATTTTCATGTCGGTTGGGAGGAGAAATACATTTTTACAGACTCAGTTGTTTCCCCCCCCATCATTGGGGATGGAAAGGTATTTGAAGACCCCCTTTATGGTTGGGGGGGGGGGGGCAAAAAGAAAGGTGACAGAATTTTTTTGGGTAGCTTTTTCAAAAAACACATGAATTTAAAATTCACATATCAAAGCCCCATGCCATACATTTTTGGAATTTTCCCCGAAGGAAGCTAGATGT
Source organism: Phyllomedusa bahiana (assembly GCA_025379985.1). Taxonomy (NCBI): domain Eukaryota; kingdom Metazoa; phylum Chordata; class Amphibia; order Anura; family Hylidae; genus Phyllomedusa; species Phyllomedusa bahiana. The sequence continues at coordinate 1,112 of JAODAL010042535.1, read as the reverse complement.
AGGTGTAAAAGTTTTTCCCATTTAAAAAACCCTCGCTCGCAATTTTTATTGGGGTGTTTCGCATCCAGCCTGTCGTGGATAAATAAGGAGATGTCCCGGGTGGGAAAGGGTTTCCAGTGATTGGAATATCGACAGTCCGATGAGACAAGTTGAAAATTTTTGGACGGACTTTTTTTCCGTTGATTATAAAAGGGCACAAAAAAGAATTTTAAAAAAATTAATGAAAGGTTCTGGGGGGACATGTTAATCAGAACATAGCATGTTTGTTACCCTTTTTCCAATATAGTGCCAGTTTAAGGATATTTTTGAAAAAATTTGAACCCCTTTACCCCTTGTTATAAAGTCCCATTTTAAACATTTTTACAAATAATGACGTTTTGTTTTTAGAAAGACCCCCAATTGGGTTCCCTTTAATTCCCAGTTTGTTTAAAACCTATGCCATCTCAGCAAATTGGCCGTTTTATGGTTTCTATGGGTGTGGAAAATTTTGTGACGCTGCAAGTAGTTTATAAACCAAAACATTCCAATTTTTGTTATCACAAAATTTTGATACAAAAAGTTCATGAACTGTAAAAGTAAATCAGTGTTTTTCTCATAGCTTGCAATAGTTGCAAACTCCAGTAGTGGGGCAACCCGGGGTTGAAAATTGAAAATTTGGAGGCTCTGTTGATGCCCCTTTGAAAAAAGATGTTTTTAATGCTCCGTGTGTCAAAACATTTCCAGTAGAAATGGTGGTAATTTTTTCTTCAATTTTTGTTTCTGTGCAAAGGAAAAATGACAAAAACATGAGAGGGGGAGATCTACATGCAAAAACTTGGGGAGAGAATTTGTGGGTCTTTAAGTTAGGCACAAGAATTCCTGAGGCCTTTGGAAAATTTTAAAGACATATGGTTTATTTTAGTCTTTTCAAAAGTTTTTCGTACAGTTAATTTAATGGGACTTTAAACAATGTTTTAATTGCAGTAGTACTTTATATCGGCTTTTTATATTTTTTTTTGTATTTTTTGTTTATGGGGATATTCGTAAAGGGGGGGGGGTTTTTTTCCCTCCGAAAGTGTTTCCCTAGGGGGGGGGTTTCTTCCCCCCGATTGTGATATCCCCGGGGGGTTATT
>JAODAL010042534.1:0-34706 GCA_025379985.1 Phyllomedusa bahiana | reverse complement strand
AAAATATTATCCACAGTGGGGGTACACAAGTTGACATTTGGCTGCTTCATGTTGGACGGATGCTGATATCTGATGAAGACATTTGTGGCCGTGACTGGGAGGACGGGGAGGTAAGACTGCTAGAAGCGGGTTGCTTTAAACCCACTGAAGGACAGATGGCGCAAAGTTCGTTACTTAGATTCACGGGGCCCTGACCCAGCGATGACGGGCCTGACGGTCCTGCAACTGACGATCCGCGCATGCGTGTTGCGCCAGCACGGAAGGAGCACCTCTCTCGTACCCTACCTCCATGTGCAACCCCCTCTTTGCTCGCTTACCACCTGCATTTCACTCCATGTTCAGAAATCTAAAAATTTGAGAAGGTATGGAATAGTTTTGGAAAGTCCCCTTTTTAAAAGACGGCAAATCACAGCTATTCTCAAACCCCTCTAATCAAAACAAAATTGCTGGATTCAAATTTAACTACAAGGTGCCCTATCAACAAATCTGGACGGGGCAAAAGTCAAAAAACACAAATCTGTTATTTTTTTCGTATAATACACGTATTTTTTGCACCTTTCAATTCACCTGTGGTGACTATTAGAATTGCTGTTTAAGTTTTAAAAAGGGGTTTCTCGCTAAAAATATTGGGTTTTAATTTAAAGATATTTAAAAAACAACAGCTTGCAAATATGTCATTACAAATGTCCTACGATTTGAGCTAGCCCTGTTAGTATACTAAAATCAGCTTCTAAAATCTCTATAGCAGCCGACCTTTGATCCTTATCTTACGGGCTGCAGGTCTGAATGACTCATCCCCTTTTGAAGACAGGTCAGAGCAGAGAGCCCCTCCCGCACAGAATGCTTCTGTATGGAAGGAGGGGAGGAGGACTCTGGAGTCTGTGTCCTGGATTAACCCTGTGTGTGCCTGCTTCCTCCTGCTCTCTACACAGATAAGGGTGACAGCATGACCCTGTCTGTTACTATAATCATGATGTGCCTTTGGAACTGGACTTACTAATAAATATACAATCATGGGCATGTGAATACTTATTTCTCCTGTGTATTAGGGACACATCCTGAGTATAGAACACTTGCCCTTGTTGTTGCTGGAGATTGGGGACTTGTAAGCTAAGCCGGGATATAGAACACATGCATCCCCTCGCTCTAATAGCACACCCCTTCACACTCATAATCAGCCCTCTCCGCAACAGACCTAGGCAGACACACACAGGTGAACCTGAAGCAAACCCCCTCCCCCCCCTGTATAAAGTTACGTAGCTGCCTGTGTGCTGATGGGAGGGGGAGAGGGAGCAGAACAGACAGACCAAGAAGAAACCCCCCCTCAGTCAACTTACCAGGACACTGACGGGCTGAAAGCCGTAATGGGACAACTCCTTTAAGGGAAATGCGGGCGCAAGAACAAAGCTGGTGCGCAAAAGTAAAAAAACCGTATCTGTTATGTTTTCGTATAATACATGTATTTTTTGCACCTTTCAATTCACCTGTGGTGACTATAGAATTGCTGTTTTAAGATTACGTGGATGCTGCGTCAATGAACAAAGCTGGGTGCGCAAAAGTAAAAAAAACACGTATCTGTTATGTTTCGTATAATACACTATTTTTTGAAACCTTTCAATTCCCCCTGTGTGACTATAGAATTGCTTTTTTAAGATTTACGTGGATGCGCGTCAATGAACAAAGCGGGTGCCAAAAGAAAAAACACGTATCTGTTATGTTTTCGAATAATACACGGTATTTTTTGCACCTTTCATTTCACCTGTGGTGACTATAAAATTGCTGATTTAAGATTTACGTGGATGCTGCGTCAATGAACAAAGCTGGGTGCGCAAAAGTCAAAAAACACGTATCTGTTATGTTTTCGTATGATACAACCTGTGCTGACTACAAGACTGCTGGATTGTAATTTAACTGCAAGGTGGATATATCAACACAGGTGGAATGGGAAAAATTTTAAAAATGAACACCTATCTGAAAATGTATACTGATAATAAATGTGGAGTTTTGCACCTAACAAAGAGACCTGCAGTTACTAAAAGGATGTGTATCCAATAAAAGTTCGCGCCCAATATCCGGGAAAATATTCAATAGCAAACTGTAATAATAAAGATTTGCAGTGCAATGTCACACTAAGTCTTGGTGAACTTTATCCAGTGTTCTTTATAGATAGAGCTTGTCTGTGTTCGCCTGTTCGCCTGCAGGGCCCCCCCCCCCCCCTGCTCCCTCCGTGACTTTACAGCGGTAGATGCTGCTTTAAAATTCTCTAGCTAACTACATAAAATCTTCAAATCTCTAATCTAACTAAATAGGAAGGATCACAGCTAATAGTAGAGGTTCTCTGTGCAGAAATAGACTAATTTCGCTGAGCTGTTTGGCCACAGGCAGAGCGCACGTCCCATTCCTATGAGACGCTGAGAGACACTAAGGCTGAACAGGAAACGCTGTTCTATGTAATACGAGGTCATGTGATTTTTCCAGCCAATCGCAACCATACACATCCCAGTCATGACGTCGCACACACATCTCACCCTGCTCTATTCTGTAATCTGATTTGCTGGCCTCCAAAATTACAGAAGGCGCCGAAAATGGCGCGATCTTAATAGATGATGCACAGATTTTTACCTTAATTATCGCATGATCTGAATATTTCGATCACCATAAAAACCTTGCCGATTTCAACTTTGTCGATAAAAATCGCTCAACACTACTCATGAACCCAATGCTAAAAAAACTATGGAACACCTGTGTGCCCAAAATGCACAATAAACCACTATATGAGATCCATGAGGGGGGGTTGAATCCAAAATAGGGCGACTTCTGGAAGGTTTCACCTGTTCTGGTACTTTGGGGGCTTTGTATCTGCGTTCCAAAAGTCAAATAGCGCTCGCTCCCTTGTACATCCTGCCATTTGCCCAAACAGCAGTTTACACACACATATAGGGTATTGACGAACATTTTCAGCTAAAACTGCTGATTGTTGAAAAATTTTTTTTTTCATTTTCACAGCCTAACGCTAAAAAAGCACATGTGGGGTCGATATACTCACTATAACCCTGGATATATTCCTTAAGTTGTGTAGTTTCCAACATGGGGTCTCTTTAGGGCTGTTTATTAGGTTTTAGCATCTTAGGATGCCCGCAAACCAGTAATGGTGCCTTAAGAGAATTGTAATGAAAACAGCACATGAGGGCCACAAATTTGATGTCTCTAAAAACGGCATAATTGGGGGAATCTATGTTGAGTTGCATTTCCCTTGTCACATCTACCATGTTCCAGTGAATAAACATTGAAATAAAATACTTTAAGGGGTGTAGTTTCTTAGATTGAGTCATCTATGGGGGTATCTAACATGCAGGCCCATCAAAATCACGTCAGGACTGGATTGGTCCCAAAAAAATGTTGCAAAATTTCTTGAAAATGTGAAAAATGACTACTAATGACTCTAATGTCGTAAAAAAGACATTTAAAAAATTATACTAGTTGTAAACGATTTTGAGTGGAATAACTCTCTGTCTTACATGCAGATATTTTTGAAGTTTGAAAATGTCAAATTTTTCCAATTTTTAATTATATTTTGATATTTTTCACAAGTAAACAAGGATTGTGTGGACCAAAATTTCTCACTAACTAAAAGCATAATGAGCCACACGTATGAAAACCGTCTAGGTCTAAAAGTCACTTTGTTGCCCATAGCAACCAATCAGAGCGCCCCTTTCATTTCAGTGCTGTGGTAAAATGAGAGGGGCTCTGATTGGTTCTTATGGGCAATAAAGTGAGTTTAAGACCTAGACAGTTTTCATACATGTTGTCCAATGTGTCATGATGTTGCGAATAGCGCCGCAGCCCGCAAGTCGGGCTGCGGGCGCCTTTGCAACCCTGCCGGTGCCCCGGCTTCAGAAGCGAGTGCCGCCGCTGCCCGGGTGTCGGGCGACGGGCGCACTCACCCTCCAGCGCGCCGATTCTCACCCGGCCACGCTCCTGACTGCAAAACCCTCCCGCCCAACCGCGCGTCCCCCCGGTGCACCACTCGTTAAATTAAAGGGGCCACGTGCCGTAATTGCTAATTCCGGGCGCTGCCTCTATATTTCCTGGGGGCTTTGCCCACCCCCCGCTGGGTTTTTAGTCCTGGTTTTCCCAATGAGAAAGCTTATTCAGTCTTTCCTGATTACCCCCCTACCCAACCATCGCCCTACGCCCCACGACCACGAACCTTTGCCGGGCCCGACCTGACCCCCCCCGCCGTCCCCACTAAAGCCCGCCTTTAATTTTTCTACCATTAACCTCGCTGCCACCGCAAGGTTACGTCAGGGGTAGCACCTGGGAGACCCCGCGCAGCAAGTCTATCCCGCTTTGCGGCGGGCTCTGGTGAAAACCGGGACCTACTTAGACTCCACTCCCTGGCGTGGCTATTGCCATCGCTTGCGGTGGTCCAGTGGACCCACTACCGCATCCGTGACACATGAGAAAACATTCTCTGAATCACATGGATTGGTAAAAGTATCAAAAAGTTAAGTCTCATATAAATTGTCACATGTCGTTTTTCCAAAATAGGGCTGTGTCAGGAAGGTAAAAACTGGCTGCGGCGGTTTGGAGTTAAAGACCTGGGTAATCATAAATCTGTGGGTAGACAAATTGTATTAAAATGCAAAAAATGAAAATCAAGCATTGCTATTAAATTGTGGTTAAACCAAAAAACTTAGGGATTAGAGGTGAGCTCCAAGATCAAGGTACATTAATGTCAAATTGCACCATCCATCACTGTCTTTGCCAAAGTAGGCTTAATGAAAGACCACTGAGGAGGAGGAAACCACTGTTGAAAGAAAATAATAAAAAAGTGAGACTGGAGTTTGCCAAAATGCATATTGAGAAGTCACACAGCTTCTGGGACAATATCCTTTGGACAGATGAGACAAAACTGGAGATTTTTGGCAAGTCACATCAGATCTATGTTCACAGACAAAGGTTTCTATGAGCCCTGATCTAAATCCTATTGAACCACTGTGCAGGGAGCTGAAACATGCAATCTGGACATGGCCCATTCACATTTGAGGATGCTGGAGCAGTTCACTAATAAAAAGTGTGTCAAAATACCTGTGGACAGGTGAAGACGTTTAATTGAGATGTAAATAAATTGTATGCAGTGGTTGTAAAATAAAATATTAACTTAGATTACTTTCACATGGTGCAGTTCTGATACAGTTTTAACTCCAATTAAACTTATCCAATTAAAATTATCACCAGCAATCTTCTTTCAGTTGTCTAAATTGTTGAGAAAGGTGTTTCAAGTAAGTAATCAATGACTGTATTTGAAGTCTTGTGGATACAAACACACTAATACATTACTCTTTTTCCAAACAGTTAAGATTCGTGAAAATTCGTGATACGTTTTATTTTTTTGCAGAAATGCACAGTAATTAAAGGCGTTTTGCCACGATGCAATGTTGACGTGGGATCCTTCAAAATGGGTTTTTAATCACTTTTCTAAATATATGTGATTACAAAAATTGCAGCCTGAGAGAGCTACAGGCTGCCTTACATGCCCTTGGTTACTTCAAAGCTTCTATTAGATACGACCTGACAAGAGCTGCTGTCTGCTGGCCAGGCTTGCCCAGAGAAAGCTTCTTATCTGATGAGACTAAGCTGCAGAAGTTTTCAAGGCACCGGGTAGAAATATGTTTTCTTTTGTATACAGAAAAAAATAGTTGTAGTGTGATTAGATTCCTGCTTTATCTGATGACAGAGAACGTGAAGAAGCTTTCAAGCTGCTGTGGAGAAAAGCTGTTGTCTTTTGTATACAGAATGCACAAGTTGTAGTTTGGTTATTTCAGTGAACATGTCACACGATCCCTTATGCAGCTCTGTGCTCTCGCTGTGTGTGTCTCTCTCTCTTTCAGCTCAGTGGTTTGTTTACATTTGCTTCTTAGCAGATAAGGCTCCTCCTGGCAAAACCCCTTTAATGTTGTGCATTTAGGAAAAAAAAAAAAATGCATAAAAAAATGCACCAAAAACTCAACGTGTGAAAGCACCCAAAGGTTTGATGGTAATTAAGGCAGTTTTTTGAAGCACAGTTAAAACTGCACCAAAATTGCACTGTGTGGTACCTTAAGGGTACCATCATTTTTGTCCAGGCCAGCTTCATTATTTATTTATTTATTTATTTATTTATTTATTTTTTAGGTTGAACCATAGTTTAAAAGCAGTGTTTGATTTTCACTAGTTGATTTTAACCCCTTAAGGACCTGGCGTTTTTTTTGTTGACACATTCGTTTTTCCCTCCTCGCCTTCCCGGACCCATAACCTTTTTATTTTTCCACCTACATAGACCTATGAGGGCTTTTATTTTGCGTGACAAGATGTAATTTTTAATGGTGTTATTCACTATACTATAGAATATACTGGGAAACCGCAAAAAATTCAAAGTGCGATAAATTGTGAAAAAAAAGTACTTGCGCCATGTTTGCGGGTGTTTTGCTTTTACGCCGTTCAATCTTCGGTAAATATAATGTGTCTTCTGTATTCTACAGGTTGATACACATTCGCCAATACCAAACACGTACGGTTTTAGTTATGCTTTGGTACCGTAAAAAACCTCTTTGAAATTTGCGCCGCGGCACCATTTTGTGCGACCAATAACTTTTTTGTACTAACACCAACAGACGTCAGTTAGGGTGCATTTCTTGCGGGTTGAAGAATACGTTTTATTGCTAGCAGTTTGGAATGCATGCAACTTTTTTACCACTTTTATTCCAATTTTTATGGGATGTGAAATGACCAAAAAACCGCAATTTTGGCGTTTGGAATTTTTCTTTCTTCTACGATGTTCAGTGTACGGGATAAGTGATGTTATATTTTTATAGATCGGACTTTTTCGGATGCGGTGATACCAAATATGTGTAGCTTTTTTATTATTATTTTTTTTTATTTGTAAAATGGCGAAAGGGGGGTGATTTGAACTTTTTATCCTTTTTTTTACACTTTAAAACTTTATTTATTTATTTTTTTATTTTAAATTTGAGCCCTCTAGTGCGCTTCACCACTAGGGAACGCGATCGTTAATACAGCCTAATGCATTGTATAGACAATGCTTTAGGGTGTACCAAGATGGGGGTTTCCCCACTTCCTGCCTGGGGCCGGAATTGGGGAAATTCAAAACATGGCAGCGACGGAGGCCTTCACAAGGCTTCCCGCTGCCATGTTAGCTAATTGGGACTCAGTGATCTCACTGCTGATGTCCCGATTGGAGTGAAGAACGTTTTTCATTCATTTAGACATCTTTGCCATCTGTGGCCATCTTTAACCACCAGGTGTTAGCTGCAATTAGCCGCTAACACCCGGTGACTGTGTGGCCGGATCACGGACCGATCCCCCTGCAATGCTCCTTAGTGACCCTGTGGCGTACTCATATGTCCAGGGTCGTTAAGGGGTTAAGTAAATTAAAAATTATTATTCCTTTTCACAGTTTCAAGTTATTTCAGCATCCATTGTGGGATTTTTTTTTCCTTCTTTAACAAAAGGGTATCAACAATTTTGTGCGTGTATGTATGTTGTAAGCATGAGTAAATTAGCAGCTTACCTTAGAAATCTTCTGGGTTGTTGATTTACCTGTTAATTGTTGATATGACCAATACCATTCTTAGTTTTGCTTATATCATGTCATGTGCTTTATGTGTTGTACACACTGCCATCTACTGTCCAACCTTTACAGATATCCACCTTTTCAGCCATGATACACCTAGTGGTCCTTGCGCTGTAACTAGAAAGCATATCTAAACATGTAAGTGTATTCACAATAAGGTACATGCTGTAAATGTGACAACTATTAATCATTTAGTGTATGTTCACATGGCGTATTTCAGTGAGTATTGTATGCGCCGCAACACGCTGGTTATTTTAGAATTACGCCCTGGCCAGCGCGTACTTCTAAAACACTGACAGCCGGCTCTCATTGACTTTCACTCTTCCTGGCATGTAAACGCAGGGAATAAGGGACATGTCAATTGTTTTCATATTATACGCAGGGGAAAACGTCGGGTAATTATAGCTCTCAATGAGAGCTATGAATTACTGTAATTGTGATAAATTTCCCAGAAAGAGAAACCTTGTGTAAGCAAACATTTAATCATTACTTAATGACTTCCTCTAGTTTTAAACAACTTTCTTTGAATCAATAATACTACAGAAAAGTGCTTCTTTCTCTACTTCTCATACAAAGAACATAATCTTATACCTATTTGTATGTATTTATGTAGATAAAATTTTATAATCCCATAGAAATACGTATTTATAATATTTGCTGCTCACACAAAATTTCTAGCTCAGTGCTTCTGAGCTGCCATCAGAAATTTTAGGGCCCCATACAACCAAAGCTAAGTAAAAAGTCCCCTTCAAAAAGGAAGGTAGGTATATAGGGTCCCCCAGCACGTAGGTAGGTTTATAAGGCCCCCAGTAAGCAGGTAGGTATATAAGGCCCCCAGTAGGTAGATAGCTATAAAGGGGCCCCAAAGTGGGTAGATAGCTATAAAAGGGCCCCCAAGTAGGTGGGTTTAGCTAAAAAAGGGCCCCACCTTTTAAGTCGATAGTTATATAGGGGCCTAAAGTAGGAAGGTTTAGCTATATAAGCCCCATAGTCGGGTAGGTGGGCTATTTGGGGAAACCCCCTTTGGGTGGGAAAGCTTTATAGGGGCCCCCAGTAGGTAGACATTTAGGAGGCCCCAGTAGTTAGGTAGCTATATAGGAGCTAGTAGGTAGGCAGTTATATAGGGGCCCCCAGTAGGTGGGTAGGTATTTAAGAACCCCCTGTGGGTTTGGCGGTTTATTTTAATTTAAAGGGGGCCCTAGGTAGGAAGCTATACAGAAGCCCCTAGTACGTAGGTGGCTATATAGGTTCCCCCCAGTAGGTATGTAGGCATATAGACACCTTATTTAAAATATTAAAAATAGGGGGTGTGGCCTGACCTGCATGGAGTGAAGGGACTTTGGGGGCTTCTGAGCTCCTAAATTAATCCTGCGGGGAATCCTGATTTTAAGCCCCCGGGTTGTGACGGGACACTGCTTCGGGGTTTTGGGAAAAAAGACTGTAGGAGACTTTGAGTTTACTAAAGGGGCCCTTGCCTCTCTTTTTCAGGGCTGTTTCCCTTTGAAAATTTCCCCTCCTGGAGGTGAGACGCGGGCGGGGGAGGCCGGAGACGGGGCCCAAAAGAAAGGGGGGACTGGAGGGTCGGCAGCTGCCGAAACCGGGAACCCCTTTTTAAAGTTTGCCTCCCAAAGGGAATGTTATTTACGGGCCCAACTCGAGCTAAGGTGAAAAATTTTTGATGCTGCTCCCTGCGGTGCCCATAGGGGGAGGGAGTTTCCCTCCCTCAGCATGGAAGGAAAGGCAAAAAAATGGTGGCGGAGAAAGGGGGGAAAGGCTGAGCCTGTAAAAACTGCCGACTCGCCCCACTGGAGACCCGTGGCGGGGAAGATACATTTTAAAAAATCTCCGCTAAGTAACATGGGGGGAGGGGAGACCCCTGGGGGGAATTGGTTGGCGGGCTTTAGCAAAAAAAATTTAATATCTCCCTGGGAGCCTTTAAAGCTGAAAATTTTTTCCCGCCTTTCCCTGTCATAGATTGGCCTGGGGGGGGAAAAGGGGGCGCAAAAATTTCCTGGCCCCCGGTCCCATCTTGAACTTGCTCTAGTCCAGCGGAGGAGCCTGCCAGCTCAGATGTTTTAAACCCCTGCAAAATAAGGTTTTTAAAGGAAAACCGGGAACCCTTCAAAAGGGCCCTTTTTTACTCTGTGTTTTCCCCAAAATATAGATCCCTTTAAATTTTCCCCGTAAATAAATTTGTGACTTTGAAACACAAGTCGTTTGCTCTGAACTCCTTCAGAGCTCTGTCCATTTATCAGTAAATTTGCTAGACGGGTTTGGGTACCTTTTCTGTACTCCCAAGTTATATTGCCAATGCTTTTTTCTCATAGGGCCCATTTATAATTTAAATGCGAGAACCCCAAAAATTCTAGGGGGTTTTAAAATTCTAGTCTTACTGCAACCCCAAGTCTTATTCCCAAAAAATTTTAATGTACGGGCCCCCCTGCGGGCCAATTCTAAAACCCCAAACTTGCTGCTCTTTAGTTCTTTTATGCTGGGGCTTTGTTTTTAGGATTGTGTTTTTTCTAAACCCAACGGGGACTTCTCCCTTAAGTTTTCCTCCCCTGCTCCTCTGCATGTGATCAATTTTCTTGTAGGGATGTAAATATTTTCATTTGCAGTTTTTTTGTTTCTGATATACCCTGTACAGGGTATTTTATCCGGGGGACTCAGATCTCCCCCACTTCTTATTTTCTTTAAGACTTTGGTTCCCAAGCCCATTTTCAGCGTTGTTTAATTCTAAATACCAAAAATTTTGCTGAGGGTGGAGGTACCTTCTTGGCCAATTGATAACTAATACTTTTTACTTAAAACCCCTTTGTTGTTTTCTAAATTTAAATTTTGGGCTGTCCCGCCCTATTGGAAAACTCACTCCCCGGTTGCTATTTCTGTAAAAATTTATAAGAAACCCGACTAAAAGCCCTTGTTTTCCCTGATCTTATGATAAATACCATACTCCCCTGTTTTCCCATTTAAAGAGTGCTGGCCCAAAAATCCACTTTATGGGTAGGAATAGGAATTCTACAGCCCCGGGCTCCCGCACAAAACCCAACCCTACAATGGCCCACAAATGAGCCCAAAATGATGTTCCATCTAAATTTGAATCCTCCCCCAAAAAGGGTGCTTTTTGATACTAAAAAAAATCATGGGGCCATTGAAAAACTCCCCAGACTGCTTTTAACACAAAAATTGATAATCTACAAAGGGAAACGTTAAACAGACTCCGTTATGATTTGGATCAGATAAAGAAAGGGGCTGTAGGGGGTTGTGGCGCAGAATCAGTGGAGTGGGGGGACACTTCGAGCTAAACCAGGAATCCTTTCCCTTACGCAAACAGCAGCAAGAAAAAATTTTAAAAAAAAGGCTAGGGCAGAGGCGTAAAAATCCCCCAGCGACGTAAAAATGTGCAAATTTTGGGGTTCTGCCAAAAACGATTTGGAGGGCTCTTCCCCGGGAAGAGTTTGTAAAAGCATTTAATAAAAGGAAAAATTTTGGGCCCCCTATTGAATTTTCTTTTCGTTTCGGGGTCTGAGGAGCCCCCCTTTATCCCGAAAAAAACCCGTTGCCTCCGGGTGCTCCCCCTCGCCTTTTTTTTTAAAAGCTCCTTTTTTTATAGGGGAAAAGAGATTTTAATACTTTCGTGCTAGAAGAAAAGGGGGACATTACCTACGGAAAAAACCCAATTTTCTTTTCCCGGTTTTTAAACTTCTGAGGTGCAAAAGGAAAAGGCGGCAATTCATACATGTAGGGACTCGCCTGAGGGAGGCGGGAATCAAGAAAAGCCATGTTTTTTTCCCACTAGATTTGAGGGTTCAGAAACCGAGACCGTAGGGTTTTTCTTTGCAAAAACCTGAAAAAGCATCGGGGGGCGGGAATGGGGCGGTCCCCGGGGGCCCCGGCGTGACAGAATATCAGAATCCCCTGAATGTGGATTTCATTTTGGGAAAAGTTATTGCCATTTCTGTGTTTCTCGTTATGATTTTTTCCCTTATCTTATCCCCTTTTCCCTTTTTTAATTTGTTTTTTCTGGGGGTCCTTTCTCTTAGGAGGGGGAGAAACGGGTTTTCTTCACGGGTTTTTTTCTTTTCTTTTTTTTTAAAGCGGCACAGTTTTTCACGTCCCTTTTGGGGGTCCCTCTTTTTTTTTGCACCTAGACACGGGTTTCATTTTGCCCCCTTGGTGTTTTTTAAAACATTTCTGTTTTTTAACATTTTAAAGATATTTTAAAAAAAGGATTGTGGGGCTGGGGCGGGTTTTGGGTGGCTTTTGAGAGGGTTTGGGGGGTGGCTGATTTCTGGCCCGGGGGCCCAAGGGGGGGTCTGGTGCTTTTGTCGGTGTAAAGGGGTTAGTGTGGGGTGTGTCGGTTCTCTGGTCTGTAAACTTTTCGGGGTGGTATTTTCGGGTCCTCACATTGCGAGGGCAGATTCCCAAAATAGTGCCCGGGAATGCCCGGGGGGTTAAACTGCAAATTGAAAAGAGACTTGTTTTTGACTATTTTTAAAAAACCATAACCCTTTTTATTGTTATTTTCAAAAACGCATTTTAAAGGGGCCCAAAAAAACCCTAGCTTGAAGAGGCCTTGGATAGGGTTTGGCATCCCACGCGGTGTACCTCAAAATTATGCCCGGGGGGGTTGGGGTTTCTGATTAGAAAAGTTTTTTACCTTTTCCCAATTAAAGCTCTGCATATAGATCCATCGGGGAGAAAAGTTTTTATTGCAAAATTGTGGGGTTCTGATTTTCTTATAGGTGGAATTTATGTTCCGCCTCCCTTTTGCAGGGGGTCCGGGAAAGGCCCTGATGGCAAAGGTTCTCGCAATACCGGGGCACCGCGTCCTACGGGGGGGATTTTAACGCCGTTAGATCGGGACCTGGACCGTCCCCAAACCCCCGTTATCGAAAATAAAAAACCCTCAAGGAATGGGCTGATACACAGGGCCTGGTAGGGGCCCTTGGAGTGGTTACACCCCCGGGATAGGCTTTTTCCCCTTGTTTTACACCGGCTCATAATTCTTTCCCGACTAGATTTGGCCTTTGTGCCCAAAGGAGATTTTGGGCTTATGATTCGAATGCAAAAATCCCTTTACCTCGTGGGATATCAGATATGCCCCTTTTTGGAAACTGAAAATTGCCTCCCCACCCCAAGGGGGCCCGGGAGGTTATGGAGGTTAAATCCCAGGTGGCTGAGGTCCCAAAAGAAAGGGGCGGCATCCCGGAGGAAGGTAGAGACATAGGGGGAGTTTTAATGGGGCCCCGAAAACCCACTGGTGGAATGGGATGCTCGAAGGCTTTTCTTAGGGGACCCAAAAATTGGAGCTATTGCATCACAAGAGCTGATTTAAAGGGGAAAGGGAGGGGGGAATTGGAACCCAAAAGTTTGGGAAAAAGGGAAACGGCATATGGGGCGGGCCCCCGTCTAAAAGTTTAAAAAGGACTCACTATTAGTGGCTAGGGGGGACTTTTTGGGTGCATCTGACAGAGTCCCTTCAAAAAAGGGCGACTTCCATGAAAAAAAACAATCAATCTTTGGGGGGGGTGAAAAAAAGGGTTTAGGCTTTGGCTTTTTTTGGCCAGAGCGGAAACCCCGGTGACGTAGGGGGCTAGTGGGTTGATGCGGGGGGAAATGGGCTGGGCGGATCCCGGGCAGATTTGTGAAACAGTTGCTTTATATTATAGGGGGTCTATGCCTCGAAATTAATTACACAAAATAAGGGGGGAAAAAGCCCACTTTCTAGACCGGGGATTTTTACTGAAATATCCAGTGAAGAGTATATCGGGAGAAGAGATAGAGGGGATAGGGGGTTGGCGACTCAAAAAGACGCCGGAAACCCGATGGGGTTTCCAGCGGGAAAGGTATAAACAAGACAAGAGCCAATGGAAATGGGGAGGCTGGAAAAGGTTTTCCCGGGGCCCCCGGGTGGTTTGCCCCCCGGAAAAATCCTCCCCCTTTTCCCCTCTTTAGGCAGTGATCACAATAGTCACAAGGGCCCGGAGGGCCCCCTGATCGTGCAAACTTTATATAGGCCCAAATTTTTCCCTTTCTTAAAATTTGATTTCAAAAAATTAAAGGCGAAAATTTTGGCTATGAGACTAAATGGAGGGGATTCTATCTTCGTTTGGGACAGACCAGTCAGGATTTTTGCCAGGGAAAATGCTGAATTAATCTGGGGGCGGCCCATTTACCCAAACCCGCTTTTTCACCCAACTAATGCGGGGAGTAGAAATGATCGCTGCCTTAGACAACCAAAAAAAAAACTTTTGATTGTTGAGTGGAGGTTCATGTGGATACTGTTGTCCCCGGATGGGGATTTTCCCTTTTGTTTTTTAAAGGCTGCCCCCTATTGTATTTTCAAAAACCCCCCCGGGGGAAGGGGAAAAGGATTGTTTCTCCCCTTTCCCCCCTGGAAAGAGGGGCATAGGGCAGGGGGTGCCCCACTCTCACCGCTGCTTTTTCGCCCTCAAATTTTGGAAATCCCTTCAATTATGTTTAAAGTGCATGACTGCATTAGGGGGGTGGGTTTGGGGGCGGGCCCTTTTAAAAAAAATATCGGGGTTTTAAAGCAGTGACATGTTGGTGTAAATTTTGGGGGATCCAAAGGGGCCTTTTGGGGGGAAAAAGGTTTGCTGGTCCGGTGAAACATTTGGGAATTACTCTGGCTTTCGGGGGAAATGGGGGGGAAAAAAAAATTTTCTGTTTATGCTTTTAAAGCCCCCTTGGGCCTTTAGATTTTGGGAACTCCTAGCTTTTCCCCCTTTAAAATTTGTCCGCAATTTAAAAAATCTTTGGGGTTTATTATACATAAAAATTTTTCCCCAAAATTTTTGGGGTTTTTTAAAAATCCGCCAGTGGTGAGACAGGTGGAAATTGAGGTGGGAAAATCAGGGCCCCAACCCCCCCTTTTGCCCTTATTGGAAAAAGGGTGAAAGTTGTTAAAAAAGGTTAATTTTTACCCCCAAACTCTTAAAATATATACAGGGCGGGCCCCCGGGTTGATTTTCCCAAAAAGGGCGCATTTCAAGCTGTTAGACAAACTGTTTTTTTCTTTTTCTATGGGGAGGGCCACTCCCCGTCTGAGCGGGGGTCACTTAAAGCCCCACATGACCCAAAGGGGGGCTTGCATTTCCTGACCTGTATGTCTATTATGTAGCGAATTTCCCGTTTACTATATATCAAAAAAGGTTCCCGGGGGAATTTCGAAGACCCCTCTGTGGTGCTTTTGAGGCGCCTTTATAGGCTCACTTGGGGACTTGCCAAAACTGCCTTATAGAAAAGGGGAAAAAAAAAAAAAAAAAAAATTTTCCCCCCGAAATTATTATACACCCCAAAGATGAGTGCAGCTGTGTCGGTTTTGGGGGAAGAATTTTATTTTACCCCTTCGGAAATAGTGGCGGGACCCTGCTTGGTCCCCCCGGGTTTTTCCCCTTGGGTGAATCAGGAAAACTGGGAGAAAAATTTGTAGAGCTGCCAGGCTATGGTTTCTGGGCTGGCCCGAGGAGTGAAATTTCCTTACGCCCTTTTTAAAAAAGATGGGTATTCTTGACATTTGCAGAGATGCAGCTACAGGGTTGACCTTCTAGGGGTCCTTTTTTTTTTTTACCCACCCGTTAAGGGGGGTTGCGTGTGGGCCAGTTTGGGGGGGGTTTTAGTCCCTTTTTAACCGGGAAAACCTGTTAGAGGCCCCCTTTTTAGACCCCGGGGTTTCCCCCTTAAAAAACCAGTTTCTTCCATCTACAAAGCTGTTATGGCATGTCAGGGGCTCCCCTTTTGGGGGTCTTCCCTTTGAAAGGGGGGGCAGGAGGGGGAATTTTTTTCCCAAATCTTACCAAATGATGCGCCCCTCTGAGCTGAGGACCCTCTTGGGGTCACTCAGTTTTTGTGTTTCCAGGGGCGAAAAATGACCTTTAAAATTTAAATGGCTCCATAGGGTTTATTCCTTTACACCAGTTTTGAGTATACCAGATGCAAATTTCTTGTCTCCACGGTTGCTCCCGGTGTTTGGGGGAGAGGAAGGAAATTTTTTTTACATGGGGGGGGAAGTGCCGATTCTGGGAAAAATTTGGCGGGGAAAATTTAAAAATTTTTTTAATAGGAAAATGGGTTTCCCTAAAAGGGGTGTTACCCGAAAAACAGCCTCTTAGGTAGGGGAGAAGATCTAATTGGGTAAATCAGACCGCCCCCCTTTATCTGCCCCTTTTCTCTTTCCCAGCCCCGGGAAAAAAAATTTTTTTAAAATTTGGAAAAACCCCCCCAGGGTCCCCTACCCCCGTTTGGGGGCCCCCTGGCAGGGGTTTAAAGCGGGAAAATCCCTAGGGTCCCGATCACATAGCTGCAAAATGGCATCCCCAAGCGTTTCCCATACAGTTTGGAGCCCAAATTTGGGCTGCAGCTCAAACGATTTTGGAATGGGGAGGGGGGTGGTGTTAAGGGGGGGCCCGAGACCGACCGACAAGTGTGAAGGGAAAAATTGATTGTGATGGTGTCAATGTAAAGACAGAGGCATGGCATGCTGAAAGCATTGAGGAAAAATACTAAATTGATGGGCGACTTCTATTCCTTTTTGTCCCTTGCTCATTTATACGGTTTTTACTAAAATTTTTTTAAAATTTTTACTGAAACGTGTTTGAATGTATAACCCCCTGAAATTTATTATCTGGACACAGCCGAATGTATCATATGAAAAGTTGGGTATTGCCATTCCTTTCCCTTTGAAAATTTTTACTCTCTAACTTTTAAGTCTTGTAATGCCTCTGTAGAACATGTGAGAATGTTGGTTTTTGTGTTTTTGTTATTTGGGAAAATTCTAAAATTAAAAACCCCTTTTTAAAAAAAAAAAAAAAAAATATTAAAAAGTAAAACTCACTTTTTTCCCCGCTTCCCCGGGGATGTCCAAATGCTCATGCCCCAAAACTGGGTTTCTTTTGGCTTTGGGCCTTGGACGGGAAAACAAATTACAGGCGGTGTGTTAATCCTTTATTTTTTCCCACCTGCACATCTGTACACGGAAGGGGCAGGGAGTGGGTAACATACAACTTCACAGAAGATGGAACAGGCTGTAAACCTGTTCTTTCTCCCATTTCCGTGAAACAATGGGGCGATATCTGCCTCTTGTTTTACAGTTTTGCTGGGCCTCGAACAGTAGTACCAGCTGTACTACCATAATGGTGGGCCTGCAGTGTCCGACTGGGGTGTCTAGGGCCCACCCCAAAGCGACTGTATTGTACCTTCCTGTCACCTGTGCAGTGCCCCTACCAAGTCTCGCTTCAATTTATACAGACTGGTGTGATGACACTATGACACTAACCCATAGTTGCCAACTTTTGAAAATGAAAAAGCGGAGATTTCTAGTGGGGGTCGCGGGGTTTTTAGCGGCCGCGGCCAAAAAAAATTTCCCGGACACGCCCCCTCTTGCCGGTATGCCAGCCCCTTCAAAAAAGCCCCCACCCCCTCCACCTAACTGCATAACGGGTTTGGAAGAAAGCCAGGTGGGTGCCCTTATGGGCCCGGTAATTGCCCCCCCATAAAACCCGGGAGGCCCCCTTACAGGGGAGGTAGATGACCCCTTGTAGGGAAAAAAGATGCCCCCTCTATAGCCAGGGAGGTGCCCCCCCTTTGTTTGCCAGGTAGGTGCCCCCCCTTTTTTAGCCAGGGAGGAGCCCCCCCTTTTTTGCCCGGTAGGTGCCCCCATTGTTTGCCAAAGGGAGTGCCCCCTCTGTTGCCAGGTAGTGCCCCCCTTGGTTGCCAGGTAGTTTCCCCCATTGTTGCCAGGTAGATGCCCCCTCTGTTGCCAGGTAGATGTCCCCTCTGTTGTCAGGTAGTGCCCCCATTGTTGCAGGTAGTGCCCCTCTGTTGCCAGGTAGTGCCCCATTGTTGCCAGGTAGTTCCCCATTGTTGCCAGGTAGATGCCCCCTCTGTTGCAGGTAGATGTCCCCTCTGTTGCCAGGTAGTGCCCCCTCTGTTGCCAGGTAGATGCACCCATTGTTGCCAGGTAGTGCCCCTCTGTTGCCAGGTAGATGTCCCTCTGTTGCCAGGTAGATGTCCTCTGTTGTCAGGTAGTGCCCCTCTGTTGCCAGGGTAGTGCCCCCTTGTTGCAGGTAGTGCCCCATTGTTGCCAGGTAGATGTCCTTTGTTGCAGGTAGATGTCCCCTCTGTTGCAGGTAGTTGCCCCATTGTTGCCAGGTAGGCCCCCATATAGCTAATAAAAATAAAATAATAAATCCACTTACCTCACCAGGCTCCTGCAGCATGGCCCGTTTCGGACGATCTCCTCAGCGGCGCAGGGGAAGTGAGAGCGGCCGGCGCGTCACTCCCCTGCAGCCGCGCGTACATTCCCTGCGCGGACCTGTATGTGCGGCGCACACCCGGCGCCGGACATACAGGTGGAGGAGGGAGCGTCCCTCTGCCTCCTCCTGCACAGCGAGGACTCGGGCGGGTGAAGCGGGGCGCGGCCGTTCACCCGCTGTAGGGAGCGGCCTGGGGCGGCGCCAGAGTAGCGCACCAGCACTACTCTGTCGCCGCGGTCAGTTAAAGAACCCCCACCGCCTGCTGCCGGCGGGAGGAATGCCAACTCCCCCGGGAGGGCGGAAGGGGACCCCAAATAGCGGGACCCCCCGCCAAAAACGGGAGAGTTGGCATGTATGCACTAACCTGTAATCAAGATGGGGTGCTGGGAATTTGGAGTCACCCTCAACTAATTGCAGCAGGACACCAGGTGGTAAACATAAATGGTCTAAAGATATATGTCCCCTTCCCCGAGTTATTCATTTTATATAAATAAAAATATACAAAGAGCTATAACACAAAGTACTATGTATAAAACCACTAAATAATGGTCATACAGTTACCAAATAACACCATTACACAAAATTAGAATCCCAAAGCCAATATTACCAATAATTCCACTAAGACCAAATACCACCTCATTATGAACACTAGAAAGTGACTGTATAATAATATCACATAGTAGCTGAATAATACCACCACATTTCACCACCACATAATGACTGAAAAATACCACCAAATATTATCTCCCGGCCACGACTTGTCCCTGCAGAATCTACTACATAAACATCTTAGACTTCCAGCACTTCTCTACAAATTCCCACATATGTACAAACTCCCCATTTAAAGTGCCTTAAAATGGTAATATTGACCCCCTTTTGTCCCAGATAGTAAAAGTGTCCCCAAATGGCAATGAGACTCCAAGTTTTAGTCTTAGTCTTCTTATAGTAGGTAAGTAAACCCCCAATATAGTAGCTAGGCACACCCCCAAGATTAGATAGGCAGGTTGGTAAACCCCCTTCTAAACCACATAATGATACGTATGTTTTTCTTCTTAGCTGTTTTTATTTCCTGACTGTAGATTTTTTATTGCTGTTTTCTGTATATAATTATGGAGATAGTCATTTTGCCTGAGCTGCTGTTAACAGCATTTAGAGATATCCTTTACCATAGGAGGCTGTAAAAGGTGTTGACTCAACTTCTATGGGAGAGTTTTCTAGGCATAAACTGTGTCATGGGACGAAGTCACTGTGTAGGGAAGGGTAAAGGTGAGATGTGACCATCTCTTACTGTGAATGATGAAAACTATTATCTATACATTGGGATCAGGTTTTTTTGCGCTGAAGTGCTGAAAAAAGATCTCTACAGAACAGTATGTGTAAGGATATTAATAGGCTTAGTAACCAATGGTAAAACTTCAAGATTTAAGGATTTTTTTTATTATATAGTTACATGGAAAAGTAAAATACTCTTTAACCCTTTACAGACCAAGCATTTTTTTTTTTTTTTGCTTGACACGTTTGTTTTTTCCTCCTCGCCTTCCAAGAGCCATAACTTTTTTATTTTTCCATCCACATAGACATATGAGGGCTTTTATTAAGCAGTACAAGAAGTATTTCTAATGGTGTCATTCACCGTAGCATAGAATATACTGGGAAACCATAAAAAAAATTCAAAGTGGATCAAAATACCTGGTTAAAAGGAAGTGTTGTCTGTATTCTGCAGGTTCATATGATTCCAGCAATACCAAATATTTAGGGTTTGTGTTATGGTATAGTACTGTAAAAAAATCCAAACATTTTCTATTTTTGAAATTTGCACTGCAGTGCCATATTCTGTGACCATTAACTTTTTTGCATTTCCACACATAGACAAGCATTTTTTGTGGGCTGAAGTGTTCATTCTATTGGTATAATTTTAGGATAGATACAACTTTTGTGATCACTTTTATTCCAGTTTTTAGGGGACCTGAAATGACCCAAAAAACACAATTTTGGCGTTTGGAATTCTTTTTCTTCTATTTTGTTCAGTGTATGGGATAAATTATGTTTTAATGAATCGGACATCTTTGGACGCGATGATACCAATTATGTGTAACGTTTTTATTATTTATTTTCAAAATGGCAAAAAAGGAGTGGTTTGCACTTTTAATATTCTTTTTTTTACACTTTTAAACTTTTTTTTTTTAATTTGTACTTTGAGTCCCCCTAGGGCACTTGACCACTAGGGGGCACGATCATGTGTACACCATTTTGTATTGTTAAAACAATACTAAAGGATGTACAAATATAGCAGTTTTACTACTTCTTGTCTGTGAAAGGAATTAGTAATACAAGTAACATGGCAGCGATGGAAGCCTTCACAAGTCTTCAAGTCAACATGTAAACTGATCAGAGAGAGGTACGATGTGCAGCACCATTTCCAATTCATTTAGACACTGTGGCGTCTAAGGGGTTAAACAGCATGGAATGGATCTGTCTCCATTACATGCTGCTACTGGCGGAAGTCAGCTGCAATTAGCAGCCAGCACCCACCGCCTGTGTAGCGGGAGCCACTTAGTGACACTGGGACATAACTTAACATCCATTGAGGTTAAGGGGTTAACATAGGAACATCTTTTAAACAATAGGTCATTTTCTGATAACGCATTCCCATTATGGAAGAAGGGGAGAGGGAATGGAGACTGATAGGTGGAGAAGAAAGCATATTTCTGTAATTAGATATAGATCTGTGATGGTAAAAAAATGACAAACAAAAATGACATAATATGGATGCCTATAAACATAGTAAAATACTAACATAGTAGTTAAAATTGGAAAAAGACGCCAAGGTCCAACAAGTCCAACCTCTAACCCAATAGTGTTGATCCAGAGGAAGGCAAGAACCCCTATGACGCAGTTGGCTTTTGTCTCATACAAGAGGAAAATTCCTTTTGACTCTAAATAAGGCAAGCCATAAAAATCCTTTTATATAAACCATAAACCTCCATTTATAAAGAGGCCACCCCATTCATTTAAGTGTCACAGGTTGAATTCAAATAAGGTAAATGTAAGAAGTAGCTATATACTCAAATATATTGGGCACAACACCATATTTGGGGTTTTTATTTTGTCTGCATTTTTTTAGTAGAGAAAAAATTAAGAACATTTTTAATACACCACTTCCAGTTTCTGTGTCGGTATAAATTATTAATTGTGACTACAGTTAGTCAACATGAGACATTAGATGCACAGAAGATGCCCTTTGTTATAGCTAGCTGCGCCCAGTCAGTTTTTACCTACCTTTTTCATGCTCTTATGTTGGTTTTGGCCATCTGTGGCAATTTCCTTTTGCAAGGACAGTGGTGCTAGTCACAGGGGTGGGCAACACTTGTTTAGCTTCTCCATGAACTTTTGTTACAAAAAGGAGCCTTGCTATGAATTCTTATATGTTCACCATACAGACTCCTACTGGTTTTAAGTTATGACATGGTAACCATTCAATTTAATTCAGGATTATAAAAGGAAGAATATCAGAACATTTCTTAGTTGACTATTGGAAAATACTTTTGGAATTGTTCAGCCATCTATATTAGATACAAAATTAAATATCCAGGCCATATCGACATTTTGAAGTACTTGATTTATGGTCAAGTTGTTTGCTACTTTGTGGAACCTTGAAGTCTTATTTTGGCAATATTGCATTTTTCTTCCTATAATAATGAAAAATTCCATTTACAATAATACACATGGTAAACGTCACAGGTTTCATTTGAAAATTTCCACACAGTTCTTCTGTAACATAACATACAGTTCAGCCTTCATTGGCAATTAATAATTATGACGTCTTCGAGGATTCATTCCAAAAATCATAAAGCCAGTACAAGAAATTGCTACGTAGTTTACATTTTAGCGTATTTCAGTCTTAACCCAGAGACAGCAAGAGAAGGCATACAATACAAGGCATAGGGAGGAAGGTTATAGACCTTAAACACCTGCTCAGAAATAAAGGGCCACATGTATAAAAAATGTCTATGTCTAAAACTTACTTTTTTGCCCATAACAACCAATTAGAGCACCCCTTCATTTCATATAGTGCTCTAAAAGGGGCGCTCTGATTGGTTGATATGGGCAACAAAGTGAGATTTAGACATAGACAGTTTTCATACATGTGGCCCAACGTGTCCAAGACGATCTAAGTACTGGATTCTTCATTGTCTTTCGGTTTTTGTACACATAGGGGCACATTTATCAAGGCAGTTACGCAATTTGAACCAAAAATAATGTTGCATATGCTTTACACCACTTTTATTATGTGTTTTAGACACTTTCTAGACACTTCTGTGTCTCATCCGTCAAATGGCCGTGGCCTCTTTGAAAGTGTGGGGCTTTGCATGAAAAGGGATTTGGGCAGGCCCGGACTGACCATAGGGCAAACCGGGCATTTGCCCAACGGGCCGCTGGGGTCCGGGCCACAGGGCCGGCTCGGATCGCCCGCCGTGGAGGGTGTTCCCCTCCGGCAGGCCCCGAGTGCCGGTCTGTGGCGCGCTACAGGGGCCGCAATGGTCGCATCAGCGACCGGATCCCGGTGGCAGGGGGCCGACAGGCCCCCCCCCGCCACATGGCTGCACGGCCGGGTCACTGACCCGGCCATGCCGCCATCACGGCCGCCGCCTGCCCCGCGCGGTGCAAGCAGCAGCCGAGGCTGAACATCTGGGATCTACTGATCCCGTCTGTTCAGCTCCAGGAGGCCGCGGGGCAGGCGCGCGATGTGATGACCTCATCGCGCGCCTGCTCCGCGGCCCTGCACTCTGCAGTGAGCGACCACCGGCTCCAGAGTGAAGAGTAAAGAGGACGGAACAGCGGGTGAGTATTACGTTTTTATTTATATTAGCCCTGCCCTGGCTGCCTATAATAGCCCTGCCCTGGCTGCCTATACTGCCCCTGCCCTGGCTATATACTGCCCTTGCCCTGCCCTGGCTATATACTGCCCCTGCCCTGGCTATATATGCCCGGCTATATACTGCCCCTGCCCTGCCCTGGCTATATACTGACTCTGCCCTGGCTATATACTGCCCCTGCCCTGGCTGCCTATAATAGCCCTGCCCTGCTATATACTGCCCCTGCCCTGGCTATATACTGCCCCCGCCCGGGCGGCCTATAAGCGCCCTGCCCGGGCTATATACTGCCCCTGCCCTGGCTACTGATACCCGGCCCTGGCTATAGGCTGCCCTGCCCTGGCTACTGATACCCTGCCCTGGCTACTGATACCCTGCCCTGGCTACTGATACCCTGCCTGGCTACCTATACCCTGCCTGGCTACCTATACCCTGCCTGGCTATATGATGCCCTGCCCTGGCTACCTATACCCTGCCCTGCCTCCCGATACACTGCCCTGGCAATATGATGCCCGGCCCGGGCTATGATATCCTGCCTGGCTACCTATACCCTGCCTGGCTATATGATGCCCTGCCCTGGCTACTGATACCCTGCCTGGCTACCTATACCCTGCCTGGCTACCTATACACTGTCTGGCTATATGATGCCCTGCCCTGGCTACTGATACCCTGCCCTGGCTACTGATACCCTGCCCTGGCTACTGATGCCCTGCCCTGGCTATTGATACCCTGCCTGGCTACCTACACCCTGCCTTGGCTATCTGATGCCCTGCCCTAGGTACCTATACCCTGCCTTGGCTATATGATGCCCTGCCCTGGCTACCTATGCCTGCCCCTGGAAATATGATGCCCTGCCCTGGATACCTATACCCTGCCCTGGCTATATGATGCCCGTCCCTGGCTACCTATATCCTGCCCTGGCTATATGAGGGCCTGCCCTGGCTGCCTATACCCTGCCCTGGCTGCCTATAATGCCCTGCCTACCTATACACTGCCCTGGCTGCCTATACACTGTCCTGCCTGCCTATATACTGTCCCTGTCTGCCTATAAGTGGCCCTGTCTGCCTGTATACTGTCCCTGTCTGCCTGTATAGTGTCCCTGCCTGCGTGCATACTGTCCCTGCCTGCCAACAAACTGTCCCTGCCTGCCTACATACTGGCACTGCCTGCCTACATACTGGCCCTGCCTGTCTAATGGGGGGTCTACCTATTTGCATGCCACTTATCTGACATTTATTAATTTCTAATTTTTAGGGTCTAACATACGCTGTTTGGGGAATTGATAGGAAAGTGCTAGAAGAGAGAGGAGTCTAAGATGCATTTGTTGTAACTTCTACAGGGACGAGTAGTGACCGGGAGAAGAAGACATTGCATTCTGTACCGGACGGAGAAAGAAATGGAAGGGAACAACAAGGGAAGGCATCATAGAGGTTTGGGCCAGAAGAAGAAAAGGAGAAGAGAACAACTCCCATCAGCGCTGACGTCTCCTGTGAGTCCCTGCTGCCAGGGGTCATTTTACTTCTGTGATGAATCAGTGCTGTATTCATGTGGTGGTGACCTGACTACTGGGGATGTGATTGGTGGGGTTGTAGGTTATGTTGGTTCTTGTATAGTGTCAGTGTGGGCTTGTCCCTGATTGTAAGGCTGATGACTGATGAGGGGTTTCTCTGCACCACTGTTTCTTTCTTGCTTGTGTGTAGGGGGCTCTCACACAGAGCGGTTTTGGTGCATTTTTTGATGCGTTTTTTGTGCAGAAATGTACAGCATTAACTGCTCTGCTTTTCTGCACAAAAACGCACCAAAAACACCACAAAAATGCACCAAAAATACTCTGTGAAAGCACCTTTATAGTGTAGTTTATTTTAGAAAGTGCGAGGGGCGGGGAACAAGGGACATTTTTTAAGCGGATATTGTATGTGGGCTGGTGGGGGCTTTGTGCCAGGGCTGATTTTTATTCCCAGTCCGGCCCTGGATGTGGGTTAATGTGCACCAAAAATGAAGGAAACCCGGGAGCAGTTGGTGGCATAAAGTAAGCCAACTTAAAAGTGGTACAAAGTTAGGGTAGACAGTTTTAACCTGTGCCAGATTTATGAACAATATGATAAATGTGCCGCATTGTAAGATTGTCTAGTCTAACTTAAAACTGTTTTACAGTTAGACACTATTGATAAATATGCCATAATGCACCTTGTCTCTATAGGAGATCAGTTGATGGTTTCTATCGGGCAGAAAAAATTTACATCACAATTTTTGGCCTGATTTAAAAGTGTAAAGAGTACATGGGGAGGGGAATGGCTGGCACTACATGAGCTTCTTGTGACTGCTTCTGTAACTATATGTAATGAGCCATAATAGTTATAATCCATTTGAAAACAGAACTTTTAAAATCCTAATAGACTAGATTTTCTTTTAGTGGGACCATTTCCATTTTTAATGGCAGCACGTTTTTTTGCGAAGGTTTTACTAAATCATTGCAAAACCATAAATTCCTTGGTACAATTGAGAAATGTAGGCAAAAATCTTGACATTTCTGCTAAGTATGATCAAAGCCTGATTAAATATCTGATGATAAATTGACATAAGCTTGTATGAATTTTACATTTGCTTCTTCAGTCAACTGACTCAAATTATACAAAAAAAATTAATTAAAGGGGTTTTGCCACGAAGTAAAATTGACGTGGGAAGTTTGTAAATTAAATAATAAACATTTTCCCCATTCATCATTATTAAAAATTCTGCACTGTTTTTGTTTAGCTGCTCCTTTAGTGATCCATTGTTTACAGCTCGTCTCCAGGGGATACGACCAGGGCTGAAAGGTCCTCAGTCCTGGCCGCACATGCTCAGACATCACCTTTCCTCTCAGGCAGCTACTGAGTGTTCAAACCCCAGGTGCTGTCATTCTACTCCCATCCTCTGTACTCTTTAGTAATTAGTCAAACAGTGCAAATAAATAAAAAACAAACCTCAATCAGGTCTGTGCATTGATAAAGAGAAAAAAATCCACAGGTTTGGTTCCTGCAGGGATTTGAACCTAGGACCCTTGTGCTGTGAAACAAAAACAGTACCTCTCAGCTACTCACAATGCTTTACATAAACAGACCTTTCTTTGACTACAGCGAGGAAAGGCCTGGTGATGTTATCCTGCAGGGTAACACGATATGCAATTCAAACAAATCACACACGCCCCTTCTGAGCTCAGAGAGCTGAAGAGCTGGAATCAGGAGGTATGAAATGAGATCGTGGCAAAACCCCTTTAAGGAAGACCCTTGCAGATTGATGTCAAAGTGCACAATAGGGACTAACTGATGGTAGCCTGGGAGAGTTTTTTTAAAGAATAAAAATTACCATTCGATGGGCTGTTGAAAGGGTAGCATCTAAGTGAAATAATTGACTGGAATCAGAGCTACCCATGCTCCATAGGCAATTAATATAAGCTATTTAAAGGTAACCTGTCACATAGATTATGCACCCCTTGCTGAGGGCAGCACAAGCCAGTGACAGACATGCTGGTTCCAGCACTGTGTCCCTTATTCTGTAAGATGCTGCAGTTTCAGAGCATTTAATGCTCAAATCTTATTCATGAGCAGGTGTTAGCCCCACCCACCTGGCAGTTTTGCACATGGTGCTACCGATTTAACCCTTTAACGACCGCCCACCGACTTTTGATATCGGCTGGTGCGGGTCGTTCGTCTAGAGCGACGTCTTTTGGCGTCGCTGTAGACCTCGGGGTTTGCGGCGCCTGGCGCCGCAACTGCTCTAGGATCAGGGCTGTGCTACAGCACACAGGGGCAACCTCCGCAACCTGGGGGCAACCTCCGCAACCTGGTGCTTTAACCCTTTCATTGCGGTGGTGCGTTACCGCAGCGCAATCAAAGGGTTCCCCTGCTCTGTCAGGTGATCGGAACACCCAGTCACCCGACAGAGCCCGGGGAACGGCTGCACAGTCAGCCCTGGGGACCTAGAGTGGCCCCAGGGCTGTCTGTGTATGAAGCCAGTGACCAGGACACAATGTGTGCTATCCGATGCCTGTGTCAAAATTGACACAGATTAGAATGTATTAGCATATATGAATATGCTAATACATTAATAAGTGTTAAAAAAAAAAAAAAGAAGTAAAACAGTTCTCCCTTCAGGGGATTTAAAAAAAAAAAAAAAGTAAAGTAAAAAAATATAAAAAGTGTAAAAAAATAAATAATAAAATAAAAATAAATATTTATTAAAAAATAATTGTACATACATTGCGCACAAAAAAAAACCCTACACATATTAGGTATCCACATGACCATAATAACCTGTAGAATCAATCTAACAAGTTATTAAATGTGAATGGTGTAAAAAAAATTTAAAAAAAACAATTTTTTTTTTTTTTTTTAATTCTGCAATAATTTCTAAGTGAACTTAAACTATTCCCCCATAAAGTACAACTTGTCCC
This sequence comes from Phyllomedusa bahiana, assembly GCA_025379985.1. NCBI lineage: Eukaryota > Metazoa > Chordata > Amphibia > Anura > Hylidae > Phyllomedusa > Phyllomedusa bahiana. The sequence goes on along the minus strand of JAODAL010042534.1, from coordinate 7,487 downwards.
GAATAAAACGAGGCCTCATCCAACTGCATCATTGAAAAATAAAAAAGTTACAACTGTTGAAACTTAAGGAGGCAAAAACAAAAAAAAATTCTGGTCATTAACTACTTTTCAGGCCTGGGCTTAAGGTGTTAAAGTAATATGTAAATCAGTTGTGAAGTGGGCGGGGTATTAAAAAAACTGACTCTTTTCATGACTTTTTCATGACATTTCTTTTCTGGCTGAAAACTCCAGATTTGAGCATTAAAGAGAACTTGTTACATAGGTTATGCCCCCGTTGCTGAGGACATCACAAGATACTGTCAGGCCTGTTGTTTCCAGTGCTGTGTCCCTTAAGATGCTGTAGTTTTTGCACGTTTAATGCTCAAATCTTCAGTTTTCAGCCAGAAAACAGTAATTCAAAGAGTCATTTTTTTTCAAACCCCACCCATCTGAGGCTAGCCCCACCCACCTCCACTGATAAACCTATTACTTTGAATAGGCAGAAACATGTGAATAACTGCCAGATGGGCGTGGCTAGCCTTTGGAGGGCGGGTAAATGCTCTAAATCTACAGCATCTTACAGACTACGGGACACTGCGCTGGAAACAGCAGGTCTGACACTAGCTTGTGCTGTCCTCAGCAAGGGGGGCATAAACTATGTGACAGGTTCCTTTTAAATACTCTAAGGGTGTGTTCACACGGGGTGATTTCGTCGAGCATTTCTTTGCATATTTGCACTCTAATATGGGCAAAATGCAAAATTACGGTAATCCATAGTTCTCATATAGTTCGCATATAGAACTATGGATTACACCTCCTCTCCCCACTCGTACGATACGATTGTATTGTACGCGCGGAGAGATAAGTGACATGCCAATTATTTGCGGTGAATACGTGCCGTGAGTAATGAATGTCAATGGGGCCGGAGGACCCCATGTACTGTACACGTAATGTATGCGCCGCAGTACATCGTGTGAACATAGCCTAAAACTACAGCATCTTACAGAGTAAGGGACACAGCACTGGAAACAGCATGTCTGTCACTAGCTTGTGGTATCCTCAGCAAGTGGGGCATGAACTATGTGACAGGTTCTCTTTAAAATGCCTGCTTAAAATTGTGCAGGATCTTTTTTACCTTCCAAGCATTGGAGTAGTCCTAGGTAATTTCATGGTCTCATCAATAAAGGTCTAATTATATACATAAAATAAGTGTTTCCCCTTGTTCTCACGTGGTGGCATTATGCCTTGATGATTACATATACACAATACGGGGGTCATTTACAGTAAATGTGACATATACTGTATATATGTAGTGTGTATATATAAACACTGAAGATACAACACTTTGATACAATGTGAAGTAGTCAGTGTACGCTTTCATTTAGGGGTGTACTCACTTTTGTTGTCAACGGTTTAGACATTGATGCCTGTGTGTTGAGTTATTTTTAGGGCACACCAAATTTACACTGTTATACTTACTGTGACTACTTTACATTGATTCAAAGTGTTGTTCCATGAAAAGATATAATATAATATTTACAAAAATGAGGGGGGTACTCACTTTTGTGAAATATTTTATGTATGTATATATATATATATATATATATATATATATATATATATATATATATTTGTATTATATATATACAGTTGAAACTACAAGTTTACATGTACTATATAATAAGATATGTATGCATGTTCTTCTCACCATCTGACATGAATTCAGAATAAATCTTACCCATTTTAGGTCAATTAGGATTACCAAAATTATTTATATTTGCCAGATGCCAGAATAATGAGAGAGATAATTTTTAAGGTATTTTATTACTTTCTACAAAGTGAAAAGTTTACATACAATTCATTAGTATTTGGTAGCATTGCCCTTAAACTTCATGACTTAGGTCAAACGATTTGGATATCCTTTCACAAGCTTCTCATAATAGTTGGTAGGAATTTTGGCCCATTCCTCCTGACAGAACTGGTGTAACTGAGTTATGTTTATAGGTTGTCTTGCTCGCACCTGCCTTTTCAGCTTTGACCATACATTTTCAATAAGATTGAGATAAGGGCTTTGTGGTGGCCACTGCGAAACATTGACTTGGTCATTCTTAAGCCACTTTGTAACCAGTTTGGCAGGACGCTTCGGGTCATTGTCCATTTGGAAGACCCATTTCTGCCAAATGACTGATGTCTTGAGATGTTGCTTCAGTATTGTCACATAATCTTCTTTCATAATGTTATCTATTTTGTGAAGTGCACCAGTCCCTCCTGCAGCAAAACAATGCAACAACATGATGCTGCCACCCCCGTGTTTCACAGTTATAATGGTGTTCTTAGGCTTCCAAGCTTCTCCCTTTTTCCTCCAAACGTAACAATGGTCATCATGGCAAAACAATTCAATTTTAGATTCGTCAGACCACAGGTCATGTCTCCAAATATGTAGGTCTTTGTTCCTGTGTGCATTTGCAAACATCTCCAAAATCTGGCTGTTATATGTTTCTTTTGGAGTAATGGCTTCTTCCTGGCAGAGTTGCCTTTCAGCCAATGTTCATACAGTACTCTTTTCCCACTGTGGTTTAATGACAAATTTTTCCCAATTTTCCACCAGCATCTTCAAAAGGGTCTTTTCTTTTGTTTTTGGGTTGATATGCCCCATTTCGGCCCAAAGGGTATTTTTCAAACCCCTTTCCCCCCATCCCCTTTCCCCCTGACCCGGTATGAGGGCTGGACTTTCCCGTTTTTGGTATTTTCGAAAAAAATTTTTTTGACAGAGGGAACGAGGAAATTTTCGGGTATCGGGAAAACTGCACCCAAGACTGACCCAGATTTTGCAAAGCCCAAACAATTCCTTCCTGTACTTTGTGATTTCTTTACTTTTTCATGATGGTACACACAGAAAAAAAAAAAAAAAAAAAAAAACAGGGGCGGAAAAACCTTTACCTTCAGTCAACGAATAAATACACTATGGACAAAGGTTTTTCCAATTAAAGGGTTTTCTCACTACATTTTTTCATCAGACCTAAAATCCCCTGTTTTCTTGGTTTCACTTTGAATTCGGGGGCGTTTTTTGCTGGCTTCGCTAGGCTGCCATAAACCCGGGGTCTGTACTATAGAAACCATTTGCTGGCAGCCAAATCATAGAAGTAAACAGGTTTTTAAAGCTATAGTGACCTATGGACCTTATCCCAGTCCATACAAGGGGGGATTCTAGAAAAAAATGGGACACTGTTAATGGACAAAAATTTTGAAAAGGGTGATTTTTTTTTTGGGCAAGATCTTTAAACAAAAAAAGCAATTCTTGTAGTAGCCCAACCCTTTTTAACTCGGGATGTTGCCTTTAAAACAGAAGTTTCCAAATAAAATGAAAATCATCATATGGGTTTCCCCAAATTTGGGTTTAAAGACATAGTAACCCCTAGTGATTGAAAACCCCTTTGACTTGAAGAAAAAATTTAAAAAAATCCCTTAAAAATTATTTTTTCACTTTTTTGGCAAAAATAAATATTTTTAGGGAACCAACGACCTAAAAGGGGGAAAGGGTTTTAAATTCTGGTTTCTTTTTTAATAGTGATAAAAACAAGCATATGTGTCTTTTTTAAATAGTATATTTTAAACCCTGGTTTCAGCACAAAAGGGGGCCCCCAAGACCAAACTTTTTCTGCACCACTTCTTGTGCCAATTTATATGCCCAGTCCATGCCAATTATGCCGGCATCCTCCATCATGTGTGATATTCACTCATATCCATGTTCGGCTACCATAGGGGGTAAATTGAGCTCCAGATTTATCCTCTTTTGGAAAAAATTTTTTATGGCACACATCCCCACCCCCCCAACACGGGGCATTTTTCTTTAAACGGTTTTCGCCCTTTTTTCCCTTCACCATCGTTACAGAAATCCATACCACATAAACAAAATAAATCTTAGGCCTCCTGGCCTCTCACTAAACATCGGCACAGGAATTGGCACAAGAAATGGTGAAGAAAATGTTTTTTTCTGACAAATTAGAAAGTTTAAAAACAGATTGTCTTGTATGGAAAAGAGACTGTCTCTAATGAGAGAGAGACACACATCCGCCAACAGACTGTGTATTTCAAAGACAATTGCCATTTTTTCTCTCCATGGAGGAGTTTCTCATTCAGCTACTGCAGGATATACAGCAAACTGAACAACTGACTGTCAAACAGCGGGAAGACAATCAAAAGTCCCGGGCAGAGCATGAGGCAATAAAGACAATTGCCAACCAGTCAGCAGTCTGGGAAAAGAGGACTCTCAGGGCGACATATATAATTTTTGGCGTTTAGATGCCAATTTTTATGCGCATCATAATAGTGTAGAATGCGCCTGAATCTATGAACCCGGTCTACTGCAGGTCATAAATCAGGCACATTCTAGAGCAGAAATGACCATTCTGGCTCAGGTAAACCAGTTTTGAATTTGGGACAAAATGTTCCAGCAGAATGCATCTAGATTTACCCGAACTGAAGATATAAATCTGTTTTCCCAAAACCCTTTTATGTGACACACCTCCAGCAAAGCTCCCCGATCTCAGGTGCAAAACAAAGTTTCCGGGGCCTCTTTATGCGCCTAATACCCGAGTGCGGGGCCCTTTTTAAAAAAAATACTAGATCTCCCGGGCCCGAAAAATGCCCAAATTCTGGTGCAGCCCCGTTCATACATGCCCCTCTCAATGTTATAAGCTGCCTTAAGGTCTGGATGTCCAGATGATGTTCTTGCCAAGGGTAACCAACCAAAGCCATGTTGGAGGTGCCACAGAGCAGCAGGATGTGTTCCTGATTATCTTTCAATGAGAGGCCAGAGAGGATGCAGCCCCAAGTACTGGATTTTTTCTAAAGATGGAATCCCACTGCTGGGTGACCCTGGACGGGTTTCCCAAAAGATGTCCAAGGGACACCCCGGAAAACCACCCCCCCAGTTTGTGAACCCAACTAAAAGTTGTTAAGACTGCTCCAATGGGTTTAGATACCTGCTTTGGGCCTGTCAGTCAAGGGCATGATCTATGTGAGGACCTGGGTGGGCTAAACAGAAGCCCAGACATGATGCTATATCAGAAAAAGAGTCCTGAGAGCAGTGGGACTGTTAAATTGGGACTTGTAAAGTCTATTGAACTCAGTGGGGATTTTATGCAAAAATGTCTTGGGGGTGTAAAGAACAAACTGCTAAAAAAAACGGGAAAGGGTATGCAGTAGAGGGGTTTTAAAACTTGGGGTACGGTGTTAAAAAGGGGACTGTGTTGCCTGATATGCAGACAGTTAGAGTGGAGTGTGCGGAAAAAGACAGACAACTTCAGGTGAAAAGGGCCTGTCCCGGGGTTCCAAAGGGCCCGGGTTTACCTATCCTTTTTAGAGGCTTTAAAAACCTGTCTTATTCAGACACCAGGGGGTTGTGGAGTGCTACCTGGATTTGGGAGCAATGCTTGAACCAAGGAGAAGGTTCTGATTCCCCCCAAGGGGTTGAGGAAACCGAAACAGTTTTTTAAACTGGAAAGAGTAATTTTTTTTTTTGGTGGGTCGGGAGTAAAGGGCCCCCCAAAACCCGTGGGGGAAAAATGTCCTTTTTTTGTTTTTGTGGAAAAGGGCCCGGAAATCCCAAGATTTATTTTGTTTTTTGGGGTATGGGTTTCCCGTAACCCTGGTTTTAAAAATAAAGCCCGGCCGAGGACAGTTTAAAGATACTGTCCTGTGGAAAGGAGTGACCCCGATTTTCATAACCACTCCAACCCGAATTTACCCCTGGATTTTTCCCAAAATGGGAGCCAAAAAAATGAGTTTCCATTTAAATTTTGAAAAATTTATGTTCGGCCCAATCAATGGCTGCAGTGGTGAAGTCCTGTTCAAAAGAAAACAGAAAGTTAACAGAAGACTGGCCAAGAGTGGGGACTGCAGCACCACTGGATCCGAGGTGAGAGAAGAGGTGAGAATACGTTTTTTATTTTAAAAGTGCAACAGTAGCCTGGAGACAATCTAAAAAAATTAACCGGACAACCACTTTAAGTCACAGAATATGTGTAAAATCTCTTTGTTCAGCAAATAAAGTCTGGTACTGTGAATTGAATACCACATCTGATCTAGCCAAGAAAAATCCAGTTATTTGCGTGAGAAAATTCATATATTAATAGAATAATAGTCTATTAGATGTCCAATAGGAGCTCTATAGCCTTCAAAAACCCAGACTATAGGTCAAATGATGAACATAATGCAAGTATTCTAATATTATTCTATATATAGTTCACGCTACTACATTTAGATTTAACTTTGATAATTGAGGCAGCAGTACAAGAGTTTCTTTAACATTATGAAAGAACAGCATGTAAGAGGTTTTTGTGTCAATTTGCAAGATGCGTGAATATCTAGGAGAGCCTTTTCTGCTTAAATATCTTATTCAAGAGGACATTGACTGTCCTTTTAGCCCTGCACCAAAGGGCTAAAGGACAAAATCAAGGTTCTTATGTAATGTTTTAATTCATAAAAAAAAAAACGTGGGACCACAATTTTAACTATCACACATCATTCTCTATGAATTTAATTATAGTCTATATGGCCCTAGGACTTCGGTATCTCCAGGTTGTCTGGTGGTTGATTTCCAGGATAATTTCTAACTGGGGTGGAATGAAACTAAAAGGGTTTCAAAAACTTGAATGACAATGAGGAATATCAAGAAAATTTTGAAAAGAAGCATTCTCAGCCAGTCTAGAAGTCTGCAAGAGAAGTCAGATGTGGTATAAAGGGTTAAGCATTATTGTGGTTGGTATAGTCAAGGGTTGGGTAACGGTGGTCGAAGAAGAGTGTAAGGTGGCAACAGCAGGAAGGGTGTACAATGGCGTATACATCCCGGCCATGGTCCTTGCGTGCACCTTCCGATGTCCCGACACATGCCCCCAAGGTAAGGAGCCTTGGGGGAATGAAAGGCCAAAATTAGATGGATGTCGACAGTATAGACTGTCGACATATGTGTAACGGAGGAGTGGATCTGCTGGGCCAACGCAAGCGATGATAGCTAAGCCACGCCAGGGAACGGAGTCTAAGTAGCCCCCGGTTTTCACCAGAACCCGCCGCAAAGCGGATGGACTTGCTGCGGCGTGAGGCTACCAGGTCGTTACCCCTGACGTGACTTGCTTGCGATGGCGGCCGGGGGACGCGTGGGCAAAAACTAATCCGGAGGCGTAGTCGGGACAGGCAGAAGGTCAGGGGAGGCGTCAGAGGTTCGTGGTCAGAGGCATGCAGATGGTCAGGGCAGGCGGCAAACAGGGAAGGTCAGGAAACGTAAGCAGCGGACTGGTACACCCGGGGAAAACAAGACTGAACTCAACACACTCTAAACGCTCCAAAAACACACCTACCGACTGGCAGCGAGTGCTTGGAATGTCTACCTTCTATAGGACCAGAGGCCGACAATTAACCATTAAAGGCGCGCTGGCCCTTTAAATCCGGGCCCCCCCCTCACGGGGCGCGCCTTAAGCAGGGGTTATGCGCGCGGCGCTGTCAGACTG
>JAODAL010042533.1:0-34709 GCA_025379985.1 Phyllomedusa bahiana | reverse complement strand
GGGCTCCAAGATCAGCTCCAGGGGGCCCCAAAAAATCCCCCCACGGGTGACCCCAAAAATCATCAGGGGGGGCCCCAAATCAGCTCCCTGATGGACCCCAAAAACCCTCTCCATGTGGGCCCAAAACAGCCCCAGGGTTTGGCCCATTGATATGGGTGTCAGTCTATTTTTTGCCCCATGTGGGGGAAAGGGGAGTTGTCGATTGCAACAGCATAAAACTTGCATTCATTTATTTCTACACATGATTGTTTGCGCCACTTTTTGACGTTTGTTTGGCTTATGGCCGCAGGCGCGGGTTTTTGGCCCCCAAAATGCGGGGAATTTTGGGACCTATGATACGCCAAATTGTTTCGCCGGGAAAAACGGAGACGGCAGAGGGGAAACCCCGAACACTGCAGACTTGTCCTCCGCGCAGACACGGCCCCGGCCTCCAGCTGTGCCATGTTTCTTTCTGTGGTTTACAGGGGGAGAAGAGAAAAAAAATTAAAAGACTTTTTTCCGGGGGGAGAAGAAGCCGCTCTGTGTGCAGATGTTGGGGGTTTGAGGTCATCTTAACTCCTAACAGGGATTCTCTGCTGTACGGTGATCGTGTGCCGACAGACGGATGCAGCAGAGCTGGAATCCCCACAATATCACACCCGGCCTCATTCATCAAAACTGTCCAAGAGTAAAACTGTCCTTGTTGCCCATAGCAACCAATTAGAGCCCATAGAACAGAATGGAGAACACAGCGCTCCCCTGTATGGGAACTCCCAAAACCAATGGAGGAAAACACGCGCCCCCTGTACTGGGAACTCCCCTAGAAAAAAGAAAGGAGAGAACACAGCGCTCCCCCGTACTGGGGAAACTCCCCATAGACAGAAGGAAGAAACCGCGTCCCCCACTGGGAACTCCATAAAACAGAAAGGAGAGAAACAAGCCTCCCCTTATGGGGCTCCCTTAGAAAAATGGAAGGAACAAGTCCCCCTGTACTGGGGAATCCCCTAGAACAAATGGAAACAGCCTCCCCCCGTTGGGAACTCCCCTAGAAAAAGAAAAGGAGAGAACACAGGGTCCCCCTTTCTGGGGAACTCCCCAAAACGAATTGGGGGAAAAACACAGTCTCCCCTTACTGGAACTCCCTAAACAGAATGGAGAGAAACCAGGCCCCCGTTTCCGGGAACCAAATAGAACAAAATGGGAGAACACAGCCTCCCCCGTACCGGGAACTCCCAAAGAACAAATGGAGAAACACAGCGCTCCCCTGTACCAAGACCCCCAAGAACAGAATGGGGAAACAAAAAGCGTCCCCTGTAAACGGGGAAAAACCCCCCATAAACAAATGGGGAAACCAAGCGCTCCCTATATGGGAAAATCCAATAGAAGAAATGGGGAAGAAACAGCGCTCCCCTGTACGGGGAACTCCCATAAAACAGAATGGAGAGAAAACACAGCGCCCCCCTGTACTGGGAACTCCCATAGAACAGAATGGAGAACACAGTGCTAAAAAATCCAGACAAATGATTGAGTTTGAACCGAAATCCAAAAAAGTTTCACAACATCTTCAATAAAAAATATGTAAACTTTATTCTTCTGTTTAAAAGTCCACAAAAAAAGCCATAGTCCAGCATGACGCTCACGCGTTTCAGACCTAATGTTGGGTCCTTGTTCACACCATGGTGTCCGTTACCCGGAAGCTCCTTTCAAGTGGACACAGACCTATGAAATACAAATTGATTTGATGACCGGTTCAACCATACATTTGCCACAACGAGACAATAGAAACGAATGCCTTTCCTGTGTCACAATTGTATCGTGGTGGTTAAAGTCGTCATTAGAATCAGTCTGTACTTCATTGGTCCGTGTCCACTTGAAAGGAGCTTCCGGGTAATTCCAACTCCATGCTGTGAACGAGGACCCATCGTTAGGTCTGAAACGCGTGAGCCTCATGGCAGACTATTACTATTTTTATGGACTTTTAAACAGAAGAATGAAGTTTACATATTTTTATTGAATATGTTTCAGGACATTCTTTTTGGATTTATATTCATTTCACCACTGATGTTCAACAATTGATCAGATATACATCTACTTTAAGACGACTTAACATGCAGGGTAGAACTGGAGTGACTGGTGGCTACCAGTAGAGGTGATTCTCATGGTTCAACTGTGGAGTTGATTCTTGGGCCCACCCGTGGAGTTGATTCTTGGGCCCACCAGTGGGTTTGATTCTTGGGGGCCCACCAGTGGAGTTGATTCTTGGGGACCACAGTGGAGTTGATTCTTGGAGGGTCCACCAGGTGGAGTTGCATTCTTGGGGTGTCCAAACAGTGGTGTTGATTCTTGGGGTCCACCAGTGGAGTTGATTCTTGGGGTCCCTACCAGTGGGAGTCGATTCTTGGGGTCCACCCACCAGTGGAGTCGTTCTTGGGGCCCCACCAGAACTGGAGTCTCGATTCTGGGTGCCCCCACCCATGTGGAGTCGATTCTTGGGGACCCACCAGTTGGAGTCGATTCTTGGGGCACTCCAGTGGAGTCGATTCTTGGGGCCCACCAGTGGAGTCGATTCTTGGGGACCCACACAGTGGAGTCGTTTTTGGGGCCCCACCAGTGGAGCAGATTCTTGGGGCCCACCAGTGGAGCTGATTCTTGGGCCCCACAGTGGAGCTGATTCTTGGACCCCCCAGTGGAGCTAATGCTTGGGCCCACCAGTGGAGCTGATTCTTTGGGACCACCAGTTGGAGTTTTGAGTCTTGGGCCCCAGTTCAGTGGGAAATGATTCATGGAAAACCCACCAGTGCAGTATGATATTGCGGTTTAACAGTGGATTTGATTCTTGGGGGCCCACCAGTGGATTCGATTAGTCTTGGGGCCCCACCAGTGGATACGATTCTTGGGGGCCACCAGTGGAGTTGATTTCTTGGGGCCCACCAGTGGAGTTGATTCTTGGGGCCCACCAGTGGAGTCGTTTCTTGGGGCCCCTCCCAGTGGGTCGATTCTTGGGGCCCACCAGTGGAGTCGATCTTGGGCCCACCAGTGGAGTCGGATTCTTGGCGCCCCACCAGTGGAGTGATTCTTTGGGCCCCACCAGTGGTAGCTGATTCTTTGTGGCCCCACCAGTGGAGCTGATTCTTGGGCCCCACCAGTGGAGCTGATTCTTGGGGCCACCAGGATTTTTGATTCTTGGGGCCAGCAGTGGAGTTGGTTCTTTGGGTTCATCCTACAGCTGCTGCACATAACTGCTTCGCCTTCTCTACCTGTCTACCTGAAAATCAGTCTTCGGCCTGTCATGCTTAGGGGCCCACTTGGGATGGCCCTTATTTCCCTGTGGGCAGTTCCATCCTGTCCACATGCATGATTAATACCCCCCTCCCCCTCCCATTCCCCATTACCACCTTATCCATCTAAGGAATGAAAATCACGGGAGTGATAAGTCCATTGACTCACCCGAGTCTTTATGCCCTTTTTGTGAATTAAGGAGTTTGACCATTACAATCAGGTGTGGACTCTGTGGCCGTGGCGCACTCTCATGGCGCTCGTATGCCATAGGTGGGGCTTGCCTTATAGCTTCACCAAAGTCATATATTTATCCTGTGGAACATAACACTTGCACCTGGTCCACATTTTACAAAGCTCAATGAGGCCAAAATTGGTAGGAAATGATGACATGATTACGACCGTGGTGTTTTTAGAGCAGTTTTAGGTTGAATGTCACATTTTTAGAGCCACTTTACAAGACCCAGTTTACGGACTCTCCGAAACATCAGACTTTTTTGAATATCCATCTGTTCAATGTCAGACGTGAGTGTTCGGCCCCAGGAAGCTTCATTTCCGTGTGGAAACACTTAAGTGTTTTATCGTATATGGAAAGTAGACGCGTTCAAGGTGAAAGCTGATCGCGGCGCACAGTCGGACCAGATGGGGCTCACTCTATCTTGTTTCCTGCGCTGCAGATACAATTCCCTAACAACCTGTAATGTCCTCAAGAGCTCGGGCTTTCATCGTGGCGCTGCAAATTTATAACTCGTCTACTAAAGCCTAACACCACTCAAGGCCCATGAATCCTGGAATTTGTGCACTTAACCTTCATATCCCCCAATGTCATATGAACAGGAAGCTGAGATATGGAGAGCTGTTTGCTATAGGACTTACTCTATAGAGTTGTTACACCTGTCCCACTGACATGTAAGAAATGCTGTGGTTACAGGTGACTTCCAAAATGCTGTGTGCACGCGCTCTTAAAGGGGATGTCCACTGAAAAAAAAAATCTATGAAACTGGGGTCAAGGTGGGGGAAAAAAAAAATCTGATACTTGCCTTACCTGTCCCCGCTACTGCCACTTTGGATCTCCCTGGTAATCCTCTCCTCTTTACTACTGGTTTCTTGTCCTGACACAGAGGAGAGGTTCACATCCTTTTCACTTACAATAGACCGCGAACATCTCCTCTGTGTAGGGAAAGGACAAGGAGCAGATCGCGCCGCTCCACAGTGGCATTGCAATAGGACAGGTAGGTGTCAGTTTTTTGAGGGGGAGGTGGGGTTTTGGGCCCTGTAGTATGAAATTATTTTTGTAGTGGACAATCCGGTTAAGGAGTCGTCCATCTTCCTGTTTTTAAGTAAAATTCTGCTGCCAGGGCCATATGTTCTCATGGCATATTTGTGGGGCATAATTAGGCGCATAATTGAGTTGTACTACGCCCGAATTATGCCCCACAAATACGGCACTTGATAGCTCTCATTGAGAGCTATAATTACCTGACTTTTTCCCCAGCGTACAATACGCGCCGGGGAAAAGAATTGACATCACTTCTTCCTGGTGGTTAGGCATATATCTGTATATATAGTGCTCATTGAGCTATGTATATACAATGTTTGGCTCTCGGCAAGGGACAGTAAAAATCATCTACCAGGAGAGGCTCGAGGTGTGCTGTTGGCCTGCTCTCCATCCGTCAGCTGCAAACTGAGCTCTGTTTTTTTCCACGATTGGAAGGGGCAGGGGTCGCAGATCATAATTCATGGCCTGGAGAGCCGGGTGATGCTGACAGCAGGGTCTCTGCTCGGCAGCTGACATTTAGTTCAGAACATCTGTGCAAGAGATAAATGTTCCACCACCCTGTATACAGTCAGCGGGCAGCTGTCATTTTTTTCTATTTATTATAGTCCTTACTCCTCTGTATATACAGTGCTCATTGAGCTATGTATATACAAGGATTGGGATGGCAGGGACAGTAATAAATCATCTTCCCGGAGAGCTCGAGTGCTGCTGATGGCCAGCTCTCCACTCCGTCAGCTGCAGAACTGAGCTCTGTATATACAATGATTGGGAAGGCAGGGACAGTAATAAATCATCTTCCCGGAGAGCTCGAGTGCTGCTGATGGCCAGCTCTCCACTCCGTCAGCTGCACAACTGAGCTCTGTATATACCACGATTGGGAAGGCAGGGACAGTCATAATTCATGGCCCTGGAGAGCCCGGCTGCTGCTGACAGCCAGGTCTCTGCTCCGGCAGCTGCACAATTAGTTTCAGAACATCTTTGAGCAGATAAGATCGATCACCACCTGTATACAGTCAGCGGGCAGCTGTCATCTATTTCTCTTTATATAGTCCTTACTCCTCTGTATATACAGTGCTCATTGAGCTATGTATATACAAGGATTGGGATGGCAGGGACAGTAATAAATCATCTTCCCGGAGAGCTCGAGTGCTGCTGATGGCCAGCTCTCACTTCCGTCGCTGTCCAGAACTGAGCTCTGGTGATATACAATGATTGGGAAGGCAGGGACAGTAATAAATCATCGTCCCGGAGAGCCCCCGTGCTGCTGATGGCCAGCTCTCCACTCCGTCAGCTGCACAACTGAGCTCTGTATATACCACGAGTGGGAAGGCAGGGACAGTCATAATTCATGGCCCTGGAGAGCCCGGCTGCTGCTGACAGCCAGGTCTCTGCTCCGGCAGCTGCACAATTAGTTTCAGAACATCTGTGCAGAGATAAATGATCACCACCTGTATACAGTCAGCGGGCGGCTGTCATCTATTTCTCTTTATATAGTCCTTACTCCTCTGTATATACACGGCTCATTGAGCACTGAATATACACGGATTGGGATGGCAGGGACATTAAAAAATCATCTTCCCGGAGAGCTCGAGTGCTGCTGATGGCCAGCTCTCCACTCCGTCAGCTGCAGAACTGAGCTCTGTATATACCACGATTGGGAGCATGGTGCTGCCAATAATTAATCTCCCTGGAGAGCCCGGCTGCTGCACAATTAGTTTCAGAACATCTGTGCGGAGATAAATGACCAGTGCCTGTACAGTATATAGTCAGCTGTGATCTATTTATCTGTATACACTCATTGAGCTCTGTATATACCATGATTGGGAAGGCAGGGACAGTAATAATTCATCTTCCTGGAGAGCCCGGCTGCTGCTGACAGCCAGCTCCCCACTCCGGCAGCTGCACAATTAGTTACAGAACATCCGTACAGAAATAAATGACCACCGCCTGTATACAGTCAGCAAGCGGCTGTGATATATTTATCTGTATATACTCATTGAGCTCTGTATATACCACGATTGGGAAGACAGGGACCGTAATAATTCATCTCCCTGGAGAGCCCGGCTGCTGCTGACGGCCAGCTCTCCACTCCGGCAGCTGCACAATTAGTTGCAGAACATCTGTGCGGAGATAAATGACCACCGCCCGTATACAGTCAGCGAGCGGCTGTCATCTACTTCAAATCACTACTCCCTCTTCCCTCCCTTTTTTTTTTTCCACCCTTTTTTTCCTTTATCCTCCATTTCTCCTCCTTTCCCCCCCTTTTTCTTCTTTTTCTTTCCCGTTTTCTCTCGCCCCCCCCACCTTATTCTTCCTTTTTTCTTATTTTTTATCCCCTTCCTTTTTCTAATCGCCCCCCCTTTGTCCTCTTTTTCCCCCTCCACACCTCCCCCCCTTTTTTTTTTTTTCTTTTTTTATCCGCCATGGACACATAGGTTCAGTGATAATGCTCCTCACTGCAAACCCTCCACCATCCTAATCCTCCTTGAAGATCATAGACTTGAAGACCTGTCGGCAGCTGCTATATCGTGACTGTACACTGATCCGGCTCGCTACCATGTGTGGAGGAGTCACCTGGGGGGGGTTGTGGAGACAGGACGTGACCGATGAACTTTCACCGGGACACTAGGTCCATTTATAATGTGCATTCTTTGGTGTCACCATATTCGGTTACATGAGTGGCAGGGGTGTCATTTGTCTTGTTCCCATAATGAACAACATAACTACAGCGTCATTGGGCTCCTGTGGGGGGTCTCTCCATTCATTTTTCACTGGAGTTTCATGGATTGTGCTGCATAAAGATCTCCCATAGGAATGAATGGAGAGCGCCACGTTTGTGCCACCACCTCTCCGTCCCCCAATATGATGAGAATCCAGTCCAGCGTGGCCATAGCAAATGAATTGCACTAACCCGTGTTCATCACTGACGCATTTCACACATTCTCCTCCAGAGAAGCTACCTCCAGTAGGTGGCACTAGAGAGACAGTTGTCTTCCTTCCGGAGAAGATCTAATCTGCATACCTTTTTTCCCAGGAAGCATTGCCTGACCAGTAGGACTTCCCACACCAACAGGTAGTCTCCACATGGAGAAGCAGCACGCTTGAAAACACAGACTCTGAAATACATTGCTGAGAGCATCGTTATACACCTCAGCTGCTGCAGAACCTCATCATACAGACTGCAGCTGCTGCAGAACCTCAAAGTACACACCTCGGATGCTGCAGAATCTCATGATACACCTCAGCTGCTGCAGAATCTCATCGTACACCTTAGCTGCTGCAGAACATCATAATACCCTCAGCTGCTGCCAGTAACCTCATAATACACTCAAATGCTGCAGAACTCATCATACACCTCAGCTGCTGCAGAACCTCATAATACACACTCAACTGCTGCAAGAACCTCAATCATACACCGTCAGCTGATGCAGAACCTCATATACACCTCATTGAGCAAGAACATCATAATTACACCTAAGCTGCTGCCAGACATCATAATACACATCTGCGTGTGCAGAATCTCATCATACACCTCAGCTTGCTGCTGGTAAACAATATAATACACCCCAGCTGCTGCAGAACCTCATACACCTCAGCTGCTGCAGAATATCATTATACATCTCAGCTGCTGCAGAATATCATTATACATCTCAGCTGCTGCAAGAACATCTAATACACCTCAGGCGGCTGCAGAACCTCATCATACAGGATAAGCAGTGCTGCTGTACCTCAAAAGTACAGTCACCTCAGCTGCTGCATAACCTCATACACCTCAGCTGATGTAGAATATCATTATACACCTCAGCTGCTGCAGAACTCATAATGACCTCAGCTGCTGCAGAAACATCACTCTTACACCACAGCTGCTGCAGAAACCTCACTAATTACACTTCAGCTGCTGCAGAACTCCTCTTTACACCTCACAGCTGCGGCAGAACCTCATATTGCAACCTCAGCTGCAGCAGAACCTATCTCTACACCACAAGCTGCTTGCCGAACCTCATAATACACCTCAGCTGCTGCAGAGCTGTGAAGCATAAGCAGATAGGTTGGAGCAGGAGACTGCAGAGCATTGATTTCCACAGTGTTTGTCATACATGAGCCCAGTCTGTGTGATTGCTGGGACGGAGCATGGGGTGATGGATGTGTGTTCGGCTCTGCAGTGAGGAGCATTCCTGCCTGATGAGGTAGCGCCGAGGTTTCTCAGCAGCGCGATAACACTTAGGTCGTGCGTCTCCCTATTTTTCCATAAATTTTATAACTTTGGAAAAAGGCGTCCGTCCTTCTAATCCTTTGGTATCCAGCGAGTAGCAAAACTACAACTCCCATCGTACTCTGACAGCCTGCAGGTCTAAGGCATGCTTGGAGTTGGAGTTGTCACACAGACTAGAGACCACGGATCTAGTCCACCCTAGTACCCGGCGTTGTGGAACCGTAATACACAGGCGTCTGCCTATGGTCCGTAATACACAGGCGCTGCCTTATGGGTCCGCGTATACACAGGGCGCTGCCTATAGGTCCGTAATACACAGGCGCTGCCTATAGGTCCGTAATACACAGACGCTGCCTATAGGTCCGTAATACACAGACGCTGCCTATAGGTCAGTAATACACAGGCGCTGCCTATAGGTCAATAATACACAGGCGCTGCCTATAGGTCAATAATACACAGGTGCTGCCTATAGGTCAATAATACACAGGTGCTGCCTATGGGTCCGTAATACACAGGCGCTGCCTATGGGTCCGTAATACACAGGCGCTGCCTATGGGTCCGTAATACACAGGCGCTGCCTATGGGTCCGTAATACACAGGCGCTGCCTATGGGTCCGTAATACACAGGCGCTGCCTATGGGTCCGGAATACACTGGGGCTGCCGATAGATCCGTAATACACAGGCGCTGCCTATGGGTCCGTAATACACAGGCGCTGCCTATGGGTCCGTTATACACAGGCGCTGCCTATGGGTCCGTAATACACAGGCGCTGCCTATGGGTCCGTAATACACAGACAATGCCTATGGGTCCGTAATACACAGGCGCTGCCTATGGGTCCGTAATACACAGACGCTGCCTATGGGTCCGTAATACACAGGCGCTGCCGATAGGTCCGTAAAACACAGGCGCTGCCAATTGGTCCGTGAAACCCAGGCGCTGCCTATGGGTCCGAATACACAGCGCGCCTATGGGTCCGTAATACACAGGCGCTGCCTATGGGTCCGTAATACACAGGCGCTGCCTATGGGTCCGTAATACACAGTCGCTGCCTATGGGTCCGTAATACACAGACGCTGCCTATGGGTCCGTACAGTGGGTGCATAGTACAGACCCTTAGTGCCTCTGGTGCCGCTGTACGGGGTCTGCACATGTTGCACGGACCCTTAGATTCACATAATAAGACCCCAAAGTATTATCGTCCATCCATTCACCAGTAATAGGTGCTTTACCCTGCACTTATGCATGAAGGGTCTTCTCAATGGAGGACCCTGAGCCCCAATGCAAAATCAGCCACAAGGCCTCCGCCTGGCACATGCCCTTATAATACTGATGCCCCCTTCTATGGTGAAAAACACTGAAACAAGTCCATACTCACAGCTCAAAGGCTGGACTGAAACTGAACCCAGCAAAGAGGCAACACCAGCCCCTATGCCATTTAGGAAAAATAAACAGGTGCAGCTGATTGCTGAGCAGTAGCTCACACACCCCACCACTAGGGGAACAACTAAACTGCACATTAAATTGACACCTATTCACACAGTATGCAGAAAAGCCACAGTATAATACATGGGGAGACTGCACGAATGCAAAAATACTGGTAGGACAACCACTCACACACCTTCAATATATGAGGGGGGTGGTTGCTGGTATTATAATTGCATACAGATAAGGCGATACAAAAGGGTGCCATTAATGCAAATACTATGGCGATGGGGGGATCTTTTGGCCTCCGCAGACACCTGGAGTAATTTGGGACCGCTACCTGTGCCCCCTATAGCATTGCCCCCTGGGGCTCTTATGCTTCAGGTTGTATCCAGTGTCTCCAGAAGAAATGTCCATGTTGTGTTCTGCCGCCATCTTCCCCTGCAGCTGACGCCTCACACACTGCAGCGTTCACCGGCGGTCGCCTCTGCTTTCCGCCCCCCTGTCTGCTTCCGTAAGTCACACAGTAGCTTGTAAACCCCATATATCCCTGTTTATGGACGAGCACTTTTGTGCCCAAGATGTGACAGGGAGCATAGGGAGCCATAGAGTGAGCAGCCGCTGTGCCGTGTTGGCTGTGCCGCCGCAGAGCATGAAGGTGGTCGAGGCTGCCAGATGAGGGATATAACCTTGTCTGGTGGAGGTTTTTAAAACGGGGGGCTGGTGCAGGGATAAAATTTGTTTTTCCAGGCCCCGGATCGCAGATGACACAGAAAAATGGGGTGAGAGGGAACCGGGCCAAAACCAGAAAGGGGGAGATTAAAGTAAAGGCTTGAGACCCGTTGGGTGCGGGGCCCGGTGCTTTATTTTTAAGGATATAGGAATTAAAAGCGGCCCGGGTCCTGCTCGAGGGTTTTAAGTTTGTCCCAAAACCCAATTTTCCCATCGTGTAAAAGACTTATTTAAACCCCAAAAGAAATTAAAAAAAAAAATAAAAAAAAAAAAAAAAAACGGGGATAACAAGATTCAGCATGCACAGGGTAGGACAAGAATATCAGATGGGACAGGTAGGGGCAAAGATAACCATGGCACAGGGTAGGGGCAAAGACTATACGCAGGCAAGGGTAGGGGCAAAGCTATCAGCCCTCAAGGGATAGGACAAAGATATCAGCATGGCACAGGGCTAGGACCAAAAACTATACAGCATGGCCAGGAAAGCAAGACTATACAACATGGCACAGGGATAGGAGCAAAGAATATTACAGCAAAAGAAACAGGGAAGGGAAAGAGCAAAGAAATGCACTGGCACGGGGGTAGGGAAAGACTATACAGCATGGGGGACAGGGATAGGGGGGGAAAGAAATATCAGCATGGCACAGGGATAGGAGCAAAGAATATGCAGCATGGCACAGGGCTAGGACCAAAGACTATACAGCTGGGAAGGGGTAGGACAAAAAAACTATACAGCATGGGACAGGGATAGGGGGGGAAAGAATATCAGCATGGCACAGGGTAGGACAAAGGGTACAGCATGGGACAGGGCTAGGGCAAAGATATACAGCATGGGACGGGATAGGGGCAAAAAATATCGATGGCACAGGGCTAGGACCAAAGACTATACAGCATGGCACAGGGATATGAGCAAAGAATATGCAGCATGGCACAGGGCTAGGACCCAAAAACTATACGATGCACGGGGGGAGAGCAAAGAATATCAGATGGCAAGGGATAGGCAAAAACAAAAAAAGGGGAAGAGCAAAAAACAATGGCACAGGGATAGGGGCAAAAATATCAGCATGGGACAGGTAGGGAAAAAATATCAAAAGGGGGTTTAAAAAAAAGCATGGCACAGGGTAGGGCCCAAAAAATACGCATGGCCCAGGGTAGGACAAAAAAAATACAGCATGGCACAGGGATAGGGAAAGAATATACAGCAAGGGAAAAAGGAAAAGAAAAAAGAGGAAGGGTTTGGGGAAAAACTCCTCATGCAACTCCCCGGGAAAAAAAGAATTTTCACATGGCACAGGGGGAAGGACCAAAGGGAAAATCAGCATGGGGAAGGGGAGGGGCCCAAAATATAGCAATGGGACAGGGGAAAAAAACAAGAAAAAGCAGATGGCAAGGAAAACAAAGAATAAAAACAGGCAAGGGTAGGGGGCAAAGAATATCAGCATCACAGGCAAAAGAGCAAAAAATATAGAGTAGCGTGGCAACAGGGAAATTGGAGCAAAGAAATAGCAGCATCACAGGGATAGGATCAAAAGAACTAAACAGCAAGGCACAGTGACTAGGAGAAAAGAATAGCACATGTGCAACAGGGATAGGAGCAAAGAATATGCAGCATGGCACAGGGATAGGAGCAAAGACTATACAGCATGGCACAGGGATAGGAGCAAAGAATATGCAGCATGGCACAGGGATAGGAGCAAAGAATATGCAGCATGGCACAGGGATAGGAGCAAAATAATATGCACATGGAGCACAACGGGGCTAGGAGGCAAAGCGAATATAATGCAGCATGGCAACAAGGTAATAAGGACAAAGACTATAGACAGCATGTGCACTACAGAATAGAGCACAAGAATAAGCTGCAGGCACAGGGATAGGAGCAAAGAATATGCAGCATTGGCATCAGTGATAGTGAGAAATAAATATGCATCATAGGCACAGAGGGAATAGTAGCAAAAATAAGGCGCGCATGGCACAAGGGATAGATCAAAGAATATGCCGCATGGCCACAGGGCTCAGGACCAAATCTATAGCAGCATGGCACAGGCGATAGGCACAAAAGAGAAGTATGCAGTCATGATGCACAGGTATAAGCAAAGTAATATGCCAGCATGGCACAGATATGTAGCAAATACCCTATACAGCAAGGCCGCAGGTCAAGGAGCAAAAATAAGCCAGCACACTGGCACACGGGCTAGACCAAAGAACTATACAAGCATGCACAGGCTGAGCATAAGAATATACACAAGTGGCACAGGACTAACAAAAATATGCCAATGGGAACACAAGCTAGAGCAAAGACAATACACAGGGACACCAAGATATGAGCAAAGACTATACATGGGAGCAAATGGCACAGGGATAGGAGCAAAGAATATGCAGCATGGCACAGGGCTAGGAGCAAAGACTATACAGCATGGCACAGGGATAGGAGCAAAGACTATACAGCATGGCACAGGGCTAGGACAAGAGAATATACAGCATGGCACAGGGCAAAGAGCAAAGAATGTGCAGCATGGCACAGGGCTAGAGGACCAAAGAATATGCAGCATGGCACAGGGCTTAACCACGAAGACTAAACAAGCATGGCAGCAGACAAAGAGCAAAAGAATATGCAGCATCGCACAGTTCATAAGAGCAAAGAAAAAGCGCAGCGTAGGCACAGGGAATAAACAAAGACTATAACAGCATGCACAAGTCGCGAGATAGGAGCAAAGAATATGCAGCATGGCACAGGGATAGGAGCAAAGAATATGCAGCATGGCACAGGGATAGGAGCAAAGAATATGCAGCATGGCACAGGGATAGGAGCAAAGACTATACAGCATGGCACAGGGATAGGAGCAAAGACTATACAGCATGGCACAGGGCTAGGAGCACAGAAGTATGCTCAGCATGTCACAGGAAAGGACATAAGAATACTGCAGCAAGGCACAGGAAAGGACAAAGAATATGCAAGCATGCGGCACAAGATAGTATTCAGACAGCGAAAATAGCAAGCATGGCACCGGGATAGAGCAAAGAATATGCAGCATGGCACAGGGATAGGAGCAAAGAATATGCAGCATGGCACAGGGATAAGTGACTGATAGAAGACTATGCAGCTTGGCACAATACTGGAGAAGGAGCAGAAGACTATACAGCATGATGAGCACAGATGATAAGAGCAAAAATAACTGCAGTCCAAGGGCAGACAGCGTATAGAGCGAAAGCAATATGCAGCATAGCACAAAGGAAAGGAGACGCAAAAGAATATGCAGTCAAGGCTCACGGATATATAGCAGAAGACTATACAAGCATGGCACAGGATAGGAGCAGAAAAAATAAGCTAGCATTGGCACAGGAATAGTAGCACAAGAATATGCAGCGGCACAGGCACTAGGAGCAAACTAATATCAAGCATGGCACAGGCTAGGAGCAAGATATCATGCAGCAAAGGCACAGGCTAAGAACAAAGAATATACAAGACATGGCTCAGGGCTAGGAAGCAAAGACTATACGCATAGGAGCGCGTAGGCAAGGGCAAAGACTATACAGCATGGCACAGGGCTAGGACAAAAGAATATGCAGCATGGAAACAGGTTTGGACCAAAGACTATACGGGCATGGCAAAGGAAAGGCCCAAGAGAATAAGCAGAAAATGGCACAGGGATAAGACCAAAGAAATTTTTGCACTTTTCCCACAGGGCTAGGACCAAAGCCTAAAACCGCAGGGGAAAAGGGGAAAAGGACCAAAGCTGTACGGGTTTTGTTTCTCCCTCTTATCTGATCAGAGGGGAAAAATAAAGTTTCGGGGCGGGAAACCGTTCTTTCATTTGTTCACAAACTGATGCAGGGGGGGGGCCTGAGAAAGGGAGGGGCTGCATTTTTAAAATTTCAGTTTAAATTAAACATTACAACCATGAATTCCTAAACAGCAACAAAAGGAAATTTTTTTTTCCCCCCAAACCCTTCAAACCCTTGGTTTTTCTTTGTTCCCACGACATCCCCTTCCCCTTTTTGCCCAACATTCAAAGCCCTTTTGCATACCAAAAAGTTAGCCTCACCTGCTGCGCATTTTTCTGAAAAAACCCAAACCCCCGGAAAGGCACCCTTTTGGGAACCAACCAAACCAAAAAATTGGGTCTTTGGGGGATTTTTGGGTTTAAAGGGGACTTTTTTTTGCCCTGGGGAAAACCACGGGGAAAGACGGGAATTGTGCAAAAAGCGAAAGGGGTTTTTGTTTTCCCCTCCTTAATGCTCAGGGAAGAAAAAGCTCCGACAGGCAGCGTTCTTTAAATTTTGTTCACAAACAAAATGCGGGGTGGGGAAAGGGGGGGCGGAGCAGGAGCTTTCTGCATTTTTACTCAGAAAAAATTACTTTTAAAAACCAGTGAAATACACCCGAAAACGGGAAATTTTTTTCCCCAGTCCCCTTAAAAGGCCTGGTTCATTTTTTTCCCCCACCACATCCCCTTTCTCCGTTCAAAAATTAGGCCCCCCCGGTAAAGCCCCCAAAGATGTTTTTGGGTCTCTGATTGGGGGGGTGGGGGGCAGGGTTTTTGGAGAACTCATTTGGAGATAATATTTTCTAAACCATAGGGAAAAAGGGGGAAACCCTGTAATAAACTCTTCATTCTGAATTTCCTGCGTCTTATCTTCCAATTTCCTGCCGTCCCACACCCCGGGTTCCCAGGTACCGGAAATTCCCCTCCCTGAACAGTTTAAGCTTTTTTTCCCTCTCCCCCTTCCTGGGAGCCGCATTCAGGGAAACCCTGGGGGCGGTGGGAAAGGGTGACGGGGGAAAAGGCTCAAGATCCCCCCCCCCCCTCACTGAAAGCCCCGTGGGGTCAGACTCCATGCGGGCTGTGATCCCCAAATTTCCCAGCCCGGAAACTTCCCCGCCCCTTTAAATTAGTGCCCAAGGTTTTACTCCTCATAATCAGAGGCGCTGATTCCGGGTTTATTAAAGCTCCATATTTGCTGCAATCTCCCCGTTTATTCAGGAACTTGTGTGTGAACGGTGCTCGAGCTTGTGCAGCCGTCCCTCAGGTCACTATGGACACAGGGTCCAATATGTCTCCATACAGTCTTTTTCCCTGGGACATTGTATCTTCAACCCCCCTCAAACCTACAATGTCCCAAAAACCTGGATCTGCCCATGTGATTGATGGAAGATCCAACCAATAAATACTGTATTAGTGAGGTGCAGGAATTGATTGGGGGTTTAAAAGCCCTCCTACAGTACAGTGGGGTACACATGTCTTTTTTTTTTTTTGTTTTTACTGTTTTAGTGGGGGTGTAGTAAAATTGGGGTCTAAACCCTCTCACAGTAAGTGCGGACTACATGTCCCGTATTCTTATTATTAGTGAGGTGCATCAGGATTGGCGGGTCTATAGCTCTCTTTAAAGTACAGTCGTACTACATGTCCTATGCTCTTACGGTATTATAAGTGTGCAGTGTTTTGAAGGTTCTTTTTCCTTTTACATACGTGCGGTACTACATTCCTGTCCCTTTTACATGAAATTTTTTGAGGGCATCAGTTTGGCGGTCTAAGCGCCCTCTACATACAGTGCGGACACTTCCTGACTGCCTTACATTATTAGTGAGGTGATGCAGTAAATTGGGGTCTTTTAAACGCCTCTTCCCTAAGTGCGGTACTACATTCCTGTTGCTCTACATTTTAGTGATTTGCGACTCGATCTATATCCCTCTCTACAGTAATCTGAAAAAACTTCCCTTATTTTACTTTTAGTGAGGTGCATGCAGTTTTTGGTGGCAAAGCTCCTCCTACGTACTGTGGGGTACTACATGTCCTTTGCCTTAATGTTTGGGTGCATTATGATTGGTGGTCTAAAAAAGCCTTCCAGTACATGCGTATACATGTCCGTACTGCCTTACATGGGTTATGAGTGTGTCAATGAGGGCAACTAAAAACCTCTCTCAGTACAGGCGGTACAACAGTCCGAGCCTTACATTTATTAGTGGGGTGCATGCGGGATTGGTGGTTTAGGCCTCTCTCTACATGCGTCTATTTTCCGTACGCTTTACATGTAAGAGGTGCAGCATGATGGTGTCTATCACTTCTCTACAGTACAGGGTACTACATGTCCTTACTGCTCTTACATTATTATTAGTGAAATCAGTGTTGTGGTTATGGGCCCTCTTACATTTCAGGCGGTACACATGCCCTTTTACTGCTCTTTACATGTATTATTGGGGTGCATGCATGATTGTGTCTTTTGCGCCTCCTACAAGTACAGTGCGAAACTACATGTCCTGTACTGCTCTTAACATGTGTAGTGGGGTGCATGCATGATTGGGTGACTATAGCGCCTCTCTACAGTACAGTGCGGTTACTACATGTCCTGGTACTGCTCTTACATGTTTAGGGTGCTTTGCAATGATGCGATCTTAGCACCTCTACTAATAAAAACAGTGCGGTACTACATTTTCCTACTGTCTTACATGTATTAGGTGCATGAGTGATTGGTGGTCTATAGCGCCTCTCTACAGTAAGTGGCGGTACTACATGTCCTGTCCCTGCTCTTACAAGTATTATGTGCATGTAGGATTGGTGCCCTATAGTGCCTTCACTTTACAGTGCGGTACACATGTCCTGAATGCTCTTACTTGTATTAGGTGCAGTAGTGTTTAGTGGTTCAAATACCCTCCTACAGTACAGGCTGTACTACATGTCCTGTAAACTGCTCTTACATTATTAGTGAGGTGATCAGTGATTGGGGTCAATGCGCCCCCTCATAAGTGCAGTACTAATGTCCTGTACTGCCTCTTAACATTATAGTGAGGAAAGCAGTGATTGGGGTCTATAGCTCCTCTCTACATACTGTTCGGTACAAACCATGCCTGTCTGCCTTACTGTATTAGGTGCATTTAGTGATTGGTGGCTATAACGCCCCCTTTTCAGTACAGTCGAAACTACAGTCCGTACTGCTCTTAATGTATTAGTGAGGGCATGCAGTGAATTGGGGGCTATAGCTTCCCCCT
The DNA here is from genome assembly GCA_025379985.1 of Phyllomedusa bahiana. NCBI lineage: Eukaryota > Metazoa > Chordata > Amphibia > Anura > Hylidae > Phyllomedusa > Phyllomedusa bahiana. The sequence continues at coordinate 16,821 of JAODAL010042533.1, read as the reverse complement.
CTACAGTACTGTGCGGTACTACATGTCCTTGCAGCCTTAATGTATTGGGTGCATGTGTGATTGGTGGTCCTATAACGCCTCTCTAACAGTACAGTGCGGTACTTACTGTCTGTACCTGCTCTTACATGGTTATTGAGGTGTGTGCATGATTTTGGCAATCTATTAGCACCTTTCTCTACAGTACAGTGCGGTACTACATGTCCTGTACTGCTCTTACATGTTTTTTATGAGTGCATGCAGTGATTGGTGGTCTATAGCCCCTCTCTACATACAGTGCGTTACTACATTGTCCTGTAACCTTACATGTTAGTGAGGTGCATGCAGTGATTGGGGTCTATACACTTCTCTACAGTACAGTGCGTACAACATGTTCCTGTACTGCTCTTACATGTATTATTGAGGTGCATGCAGTGTTTGGGTGTTCTATAGCGCCTCTCACAGTACAGTGCGGTACACATTCCTGTACTGGCCTTAACATGTTTTTATTGAGGTGCATGAAAGTGATGGTGGTCTATAGCGACCTTTTCTACAGTACAGTTGCGGTACTACATGTCCTGTACTGCTCTACATGTGATTAGTGAGGTGCATGCAGTGATTGGTGATCTATAGCGCCTCCCCTTTAAGTACAGGGGCGTACTACATGTCCTGTACTGCTCTTACATGTATAGTGAGGTGCATGCAATGACTGGCGATCTATAGCACCTCTCTATAGTACAGTGCTGGTACTTTAAAATGTCCTTTTTAACTGCTTTTAAACATGTATTAGGTGCATGTAGTTGGTGGTCTATAGCGCTCTCTACAGTACAGTGCGGTACTACATGTCCTGTACTGCCTTACATATATTAGGTGCATGTATGATTGGTGGTCTAAATGCCCTCTACAGTACAGTGCGGTACTACAATTCCTGTACTGCTCTTACATTATAGTGGGGTGCATGAGTGATTGGTGTCTAAGCGCCCTCTACAGTACAGTGCAGTACTATATGTCCTGTACTGCTCTTACAGTTTAGTAGTGCATGCAGTGATTGGCGGTCAAAAGCCTCTCTACAGTACAGTGTGTACTACATGTCCTGTACTGCTCTTACATGTATTAGTGCGTGCATGCAGTGTTTGGGGGTCTATAGCGCCTCTCTACAGTACATGCGGTACTACATTCCTGTACTGTTTCTTACATTTATTATGAGGTGCATGCAGTGATTGGTGGTCTATAGCGCCTCTCTAACAGTACAGGCGGTACTACATGTCCTGTACTGCCTTACATGTATTAGTAAGGTCATGCAGTGATGGTGGTCTATAGCGCCTCTCTACAGTAAGTGCGGAAACTACATGTCCTGTACTGTCTTACATTTATTAGTGAGGTGCATTGCATGATTGGTGGTCTATAGCGCCTCTCTACAGTAAAAGTGCGGGTACTACATGTCCTGTACTGCTCTTACATTTATTAGTGAGGTGCATGCAGTGATTGGTGGTCTATACGCCTCTCTACAGTATAGTCGGTACTACATTTCCTGTACTGCTTTACATTTTTAGTGAGGTGCATGCAGTGATTGGGGGTCTAAAGCCCTCTCTACAGTATAAGTGCGGTACTACATGTCCTGTACTGCTCTTACATGTATTAGTGAGGTGCAGGCAGTGTTTGGTGGGTCTATAGCGCCTCTCTACAGAAACAGTGCGGTACTACATGTCCTGTATTTGCTCTTACATGTATTAGTGAGGTGCATGCAGTGATTGGTGGTCTATAGCGCCTCTCTACAGTACAGTGCGGTACTACATGTCCTGTACTGCTCTTACATGTATTAGTAAGGTGCATGCAGTGATTGGTGGTCTATAGCGCCTCTCTACAGTATAGTGCGGTACTACATGTCCTGTACTGCTCTTACATTTATTAGTGAGGTGCATGCAGTGATTGGTGGTCTATAGCCCCTCTCTACAGTAAAGTGCCGTACTACATGTCCTGTACTGCTCTTACATTTATTAGTGAGGTGCATGCAGTGATTGGTGGTCTATAGCGCCTCTCTACAGTATAGTGCGGTACTACATGTCCTGTACTGCTCTTACATGTATTAGTGAGGTGCAGGCAGTGATTGGTGGTCTATAGCCCCCCTGCAGTACAGTGCGGTACTACATGTCCTGTACTGCTCTTACATGTATTAGTGAGTGAATTTGATTCTTGGTGCCACCCAGTGTAGTTCATTATTGGGACCCATCAGTGACGTTTATCCTTGGGGATTCTTGAATCCTACACTACAGCTGCTCTACATGACTACACATACTCTCGGTATACATGCCATGCATAGGGGCCCAACCCAACCTGGTGGCCACAAGGGTTTTTTCCCTGCCTCCCGTGGCTCAGGCCAAGTACAAGCATTTCCAGGCACTTTGTCTCCTCTTTTGACTGTTTTATGTACCCGTCTGTATCCTGAGGACTGAATATACAGGCTCAGCTCAGCGCCTCCCTGCTCCAGAGCCGGATCATTAGTGCATGGATGGAGACGTCCCGCGTGGATAGAAGCAATAAAGGTTACGGCCGCTCCTTCCTCCCCATCATGTCTTTTCCATGCCAGAGACTCAGTCCTGCCATAACATGTATCCACATATATATAGGTCCAACATATGTTAAACCTGTCTGTAAAGCCCTATGGATCGCTAGATTCTTTTTTCTTACATGAACAGAGAACAGCAGTTTTCCATATCACGGCCTCGGCGGGTCACCTCCCATCCTGAAACATCGCCTTCCAGAATTAATCGGCCCGGGCCAGGAAGGGAACCAACTTGTAGGCCCATTAAACCTGCACAAGCAGAAAGTTGTGAAAGTGCTCACTATCCTGCAAGTCATTCACACCGCTGTCTCCAAACATCTCGCAGCAACATTTACTGAATTCACATTTCCAGGTTTCATTCACTTGCCCTTAATGGAGTTTTCCAAGACTCACCTTCTGCTAAAATAGAAAATTACCCCAAACTTACCTCTCCCATAACCACCATTACAGCGCTGCTCGAGCTCCAGTGTCCGTCCCCCCCCCCGCATCCCTCTCTGATGAGGTCACGTTCACGGATCACATGATGCTGCAGCCAATCACTGACCTCACTGATGACGTCACGTTCATGGATCACATGATGCTGCAGCCAATCACTGACCTCACTGATGACATCACGTTCATGGATCACATGATGCTGCAGCCAATCACTGACCTCACTGATGACATCACGTTCATGGATCATATGATGCTGCAGCCAATCACTGACCTCACTGATGACGTCACGTTCATGGATCACATGATGCTGCAGCCAATCACTGACCTCACTGATGAGGTCACAGTCATGGATCACATGATGCTGCAGCCAATCACTGACCTCACTGATGACATCATGGTCATGGATCACATGATGCTGCAGCCAATCACTGACCTCACTGATGACGTCACATTCATGGATCACATGATGCTGCAGACAACCACTGACCTCACTGATGACGTCTCTTTCATTGATCACATGATGCTGTAGCCAATCACTGACCTCACTGATGACGTCACGTTCATGGATCACATGATGCTGCAGCCAATCACTGACCTCACTGATGACGTCACGTTCATGGATCACATGATGCTGCAGCCAATCACTGACCTCACTGATGACGTCACGTTCATGGATCACATGATGCTGCAGCCAATCACTGACCTCTGTGTTCACATGCTGATGCCAATGATTGACTGCAGCATCATGTGATCCATGAACGTGACATCATCAGTGAGGTCAGTGATTGGTTGCAGCATCATGTGACCCATGAACGTGACATCATCAGTGAGGTCAGTGATTGGTTGCAGCATCATGTGACCCATGAACGTGACCTCATCAGTGAGGGATCGGGAAAAACACTGGAGCTCTAGCTCGGTGGTAATAGGAGATGTGAGTATGGGGTAATTTTCTATTTTACCGCTTAGGGAGGTGGTAGCAAGGTTTTTAAAAGTCTTGGAAGACCCCATTAAAGTGGATCTCCAGTTTTTAACACCTGATCGTTTTTAGGTCCAAATTTAAAGGGGAGTTCTAAAACTAATCAATGCTCATCAGTCCCTCGGGGCATGATTAAAAATAGAATGAAAAAAAAACTTGCCTCGGCAGATGACATCACCATTCAGGGCGACATGTCCCAACACGCCAACGCCAGTTTTTTGGTCAATTTTGCGCCCAAACCACTTTTGACGCCATATTCTTGTTGGAAATGAACTGTCGTACACCATAACAAGGCGCATTATACGCCGGGCACGACACTTTGTAATGCACCTAAATATGGTGCACTGTGCACCCCCGTTGCGCAATGCACCTATTGAGGCGCCTTACATATGTTATGCGCCCCCCCGTCGGGCAATGAACCTCGATAGGCGCATTACATACACTAGTAATGATACGCTGTGCGCAGCGATTTACGCAATGTGCTCAATAGGCGCAATGCGCTTTTTTAGGCTCATTAAGTTTTCTATGCAAGGTATACCTGGCGCCAGTTTTTGGAAAGTATCGGACTTTGTAGCGCACTTTACACTTGTTTAATGCATGGATACGCCACTTTTCTGACATGTCGCCTTTAGTCTTTACACGACCCGGCAGCCAATCGCTGTCTTGCTAAGTACATTGCATGTGACCACTGCGGCCGGTGATTGGCTGCAGATTCAAGTGAAGACTGAATGGTGGCGTCATCTGCCGGGAGCACGGGGACAGACGCGGCACTTTAATGAGAAGGTTTACAAGGTGCTTTTCTATTTTCAATCATACCCCATGGAACGCAGCATTTATTCGTTTCGGGACATCCCTTTAACATTTTAGTTTTCTTAATTAGGGCAAAAAATCCCAAATAACTTGATACTCTCCTCCCAATCTCTCGCTGCTGCCGCTCCAGAGCTCTCCTGCGGTCCGCCTCCTTTACTTCTGGGTACTTGTCCTGAGTCTGAGGAGAGGCTCCCAGTCCTTTCAGTTACAATGGAGCGCGCGCCTCTCCAGCGTCACAGGACAAGAACCCGGAAGTGAAGCGGAGCGGATCAGCGGGGAGCTCCAGAGCGGCAGCAGCGGAAGATCGGAAGGAAAGTATCAGCTATTTTTTTCTATTTTTTCCCCACTTTGGCCACATTTAACTATAATTTTATTCAACTACTTTTAAATAATGAATTTTCTATTATTAATATATAATATATTATATAATATTATTATTATTATTATTTTTATTAATACATTTCAAGGCCGTGTAATGAAAGAAGGACACATGGGGTAGAGCTACACATTTCTAATCTACCATGTACATGCAGGACACAGACATTATGGGATGCAGACTCACTGTGACCTTATTGCAGCCCCTCTCGATGTGGATCCAGTTATGGGAAGAGCTGGAATAAATAAAACCTGTAATATAACGCAGGTCAACACCCTGAACCTGACATATGGGCCTCATAAAATAAGCACCGGGACATGAAAGCATTGATCATACGGTTGAACAGGTTCAAAGACTTGGAGAACGGAGCGGGTTGGCGCGGTACTAAAGAGAAGCGGCCATAAAAAGCAGAAGCGCAGGTTATTACTCCATCAGTGCTGGAATATTATATCATATTATAAACGATAGGGTGTGCGACCTCTATTACTGATGTGCGACCTCTATGTCTGGATGGAATACGCTACAACTGCCCCTCTCTCCTGCTACCTGTTCATGGTGGAATATTATACACATCGCACCTCATGCCTCACATAATGTTAATGGTAGCCAATTATACTGTAAAAGAAGGTGGAGTGCTACTAAAATAAAAACAAAAGATGTTCTTACCATGCTGTTTTACAGAGCCAGATCTTCACAGTCAGCTTCAGACTCCCACTTCCTGTTTAGGCTGTGGGTGGTTCTACAGCATCAGTCTGCCACTTACTGTTCAGGCTGTGGACGGTTTTACAGGTTCAGGCTCCCACTTCCTGTTCAGTCTCTGGGTTGTTCTACAGCTTCAGGCTCCCATTTCCTGTTTAGGCTGTGGGTGGTTTTACAGTGTCAGGCTCCCACTTCTTGTTCAGGCTGTGGGTGGTTTTACAGTGTCAGGCTCCCACTTCTTGTTCAGGCTGTGAGTCGTTCTACAGCTTTAGGCTCCTACTTCCTGGTCAGGCTGCGGGTGGGATCTGCAGCTTCAGGGTCCCACTTCCTGTTCAGGCTGTGGTCGGTTCTACAGCATCAGGCTCCTTCTTCCTGTTCAGTCTGTGAGTGGTTCTACAGCTGCAGGTTCCCACTTCCTGTTCAGGCTGTGGGTGGTTCTACAGCTTCAGGATCCCACTTCCTGCTCAGGCTGTGAGTTGTTCTACAGCTTCAGGCTCTCACTTCCTGTTCAGGCTGTGGGCGGTTCTACAGCTTCAGGCTTTCTTTTCCTGCACAGGCTGTGGGTGGTTCTACAGCTTCAGGATCCCACTTCCTGCTCGGGGCTGTGAGTTGTTCTACAGCTTCAGGCTCTCACTTCCTGTTCAGGCTGTGGGCGGTTCTACAGCTTCAGGCTTCCTCTTCCTGTTCAGGCTGTGAGTAGTTCTACAGCTTCAGGCTCCCTCTTCCTTTTTAGGTTGTGTACATAAGCAGGAGGTACGAATTGCTCTAACTCTGAAATTAAGCAATGTATTTAGTAACAGTCTTTATGTACCTTTGCCTACATGTTTAAAGCTAATCAATGTGGTGAGAGTTCCCCTTTATACTCAACCTTGATATTCAGACTATAATGAGTCTATACAATATATGGGTTTCTCTATTTGATCTTTTCAGTGATATTCTAATGCACTATTAAAGCAAAATCAGACTTTGAAATGTATTTGGTAACAATATTTACCATTTATAAGATAAAGCAGGTTATCTATTCTGCTTGTTTACAGATTGTTTCCTAGGTTACTGACCACCTCTATGCTCTAACCATCCAACCCCTTCCTGCTACAGCACAGAGGCAGTCATTAACCTAGGCAACTCTCTCCAAACGAGCAGGGTAGATAACCTGCTGTATCTCCAAAGTGAAGCAAAATCAGAACAGCGATATATTTGGTAAGAATGTTTACTGACCTAATAAATGAGATGTACGTGTTGTAGTTGCTGACAGTCAAAGTCTATTAGCTACCAATGATTTACTGCAAAGTAATAATAATCAGTGACATGTATTTGGTAAGAATGTTTATTTACCATTTCAAAGATAAAGCAGGTTATCTATTCTGCTTGTTTACAGATTGTTTCCTAGGTTACTGACCACTTCTATGCTCTAACCATCCAACCCATGCCTGCTACAGCACAGAGGCGGTCATTCACCTAGGCAACTCTCTCTGAACCAGCAGGGTAGATAACCTGCTGTATCTCCAAAATGAAGCAAAATCAGAACAGCGATATATTTGGTAAGAATGTTTACTGACCTAATGAATGAGATGGACGTGTTGTAGTTGCTGACAATCAAAGTCTATTAGCTACCAGTGATTTACTGCAAAGTAATAAAAATCAGTGACGTGTATTTGCTAAGAATGTTTATTTGCCATGTCAAAGATAAAGCAGGTTATCTATTCTGCTTCCCCAACACAGAGTATATCGGTATGCACCTGTCCTGCTCCAACAAAATGGCAAGAGATCACTGTAGCAGGGAGGAGAAGCAGACGCCCAATTTTATCTCTGTATAAAGAATAGCTTTCAAGCACTGAACCATATCCGCCTTGGAGCGGCGCAGCCACCTGCGTCCTTCCGCAGTGTACCCCGTCCACAGGGCACCGGCTCCTGGCAGGGAGCGGCTGCCACTAAGTCGTTCCTGTCCGAGCCGCGCTCCAGGTCAGAGCATTCACTGCATCTGGAATAGTCATGAAAGCCGCTCATCGGCCTCATAAAAATTGTTCAAAGCTCCTCCAAGCAGAGGCGGCCGCAGGTTCCAATAATTTATTATTATGAGACATTAGGAATCGGATTTGGCAAATGCTGTGAATATTTTCTAGCGAATATTCCCCGACCTCTAACCAACCGCACGAGACCCCTGACCGGCTACGGGCAAATAGGAAATTGACCCTAAATCTGATTTACTTACAATTCCTAAGAAGGATAGAAAATCACAGGTTTAAAATGCGTTAACCTATCAGATACTGATTGTTATTACTTTGCAGTAAATCATTGGTAGCTAATAGACTTTGACTGTCAGCAACTACAACACGTACATCTCATTTATTAGGTCAGTAAACATTCTTACCAAATATATCGCTGTTCTGATTTTGCTTCATTTCAGAGATACAGCAGGTTATCTACCCTGCTCGTTTGGAGAGAGTTGCCTAGGTTAATGTAGCAGTAAAGGGTTGGATGGTTAGAGCATAGAGGTGGTCAGTAACCTAGGAAACAATCTGTAAACAAGCAGAATAGATAACCTGCTTTATCTTTGAATTGGTAAATTAACATTCTTACCAAATACATGTCACTGATTTTTATTACTTTGCAGTAAATCATTGGTAGCTAATAGACTTTGACTGTCAGCCACCAACAGTCATCTCATTATTTAGGTGTAACATTCTACCAAATATATCGCTTTTCTGATTTTGCTTCATTTCAGAGATACAGCAGGTTATTTATCCTGCTTGTTCAGAGAGAGTTGTCTAGGTTAATGACCGCCTCTGTGCTGCAGCAGGAAGGGGTTGGGTGGTTAGAGCATAGAGGTGGTCAGTAGCCTAGGAAACAATCTGTAAAGAAGCAGAATAGATAACCTGCTTTATCTTTGAAATGGTAAATAAACATTCTTACCAAATACATGTCACTGATTTTTATTACTTTGCAGTAAATCATTGGTAGCTAATAGACTTTGACTATCATCAACTACAGCACGTCCATGTCATTCATTAGGCAAAGGTCAGTAAACATTCTTACCAAATATATCGCTGTTCTGATTTTGCTTCATTTTGGAGATACAGCAGGTTGCCTACCCTGCTCATTTGGAGAGAGTTTTCCTAGGTGAATGACCACCTCTTTGCTGTAGCAGAAAGGGGTTGGATGGTTAGAGCATAGAGGTGGTCAGTAACCTAGGAAACAATCTGTAAACAAGTGGAATAGATAACCTGCTTTATCTTTGAATGGTAAATATTGTTACCAAATAAATACATTTCAAAGCCTGATTTTGCTTTACTAGTGCATCTAAAAAAATTAGAATATCATTGAAAAGATAACTGTGATCAATTATTTAAGTCAAATAGAGAAACCCATATAGTGTATAGACTCAGTACAGTCTGAATTACAAGGTTTCATATAATACATTTGTGAGCCCTGTAACAAATAAAAAGATCCAGGAGATCCCCTTTCATTTTTAATGATATTCTGATTTTTTTAGATGCACTAATACTTTGAAGACACAGCAGGTTATCTACCCTCCTTCTTTACAGAGGTTTTCCTAGGTTACTGACCTCCTCTGTTCTCTAGCAGCCATGTGTTATCAGCAAGATGGGGTGGCTGGCTATCACAAACAGGTGGTTAGTAAAATAGTATACTGTCTTTGGTAAACAATCTAAAAAAATACATTTCTGTTCTGATTTTAACGTCATTTTAAAGATAAAGAATGTTATCTATCCTGTTTGTTTATAGATGATTTCCTAGGTTACCGACCACCTCTGTGCTCTAGCAGCTATGTTTTATCGGCAGGAGGGGACTGGGAGGCTAAAGCATGATAATGGCCAATAATCTCGGAAATCATCTGTAAACAAACAGGATAGATAACCTGCATTATCTTTGAAATGGTAACTAAACATTCTTACCAAATAAATTTCAAAGTCTGATTTTTCTTTGTTTTAAAGATACAGAAAGTTATCTATCCTGCTTGTTTACAGAAGGTTACCTAGGTTATCGACCAGCTTTGTGCTTTAGCCACCCAGCCCCATCCTGCTGATGATGCAGCGACTAGTGCATAGAGGTAGTCGGTATTGTTTTCCTAGGTTATTGACCACCTCTGTGTTCTAGCAGCTATGTTTATTGGCTGGAGCATGATGATGGCCAATAACCTTGGAAGCCATCTGTAAACAAGCGAGATAGATAACCTGCTTTATCTTTGAAATGGAAAATAAACATTCTTACCAAATAAATTTCAAAGTCTTATTTTTCTTTATTTTAAAGATACAGCAGACTATCGATCCCATTGGTTTACAGAAGATTTCCTAAGGTTACTGACCACTTTTGTGCGTTAGCCACCCAGCCCTATCCTGATGATGACATAGCTGCTAGAGCAGGGGTCTGCAATGTCGGCTTTCCAGCTGTTGGGCAACTATATCTCCCATCATGCCCACTGATATAGATTATATAAATGCATGATGGGAGATGTAGTTTCCCAACAGCTGGAGAGCTGACATTGCAGAACTCTGGGTTAGAGCATAGAGGTAGTCGGTAACCTTGGAAATCATCTGTAAACAAGCGGGATAGATAATCTGCTTTATCTTTCAAATGGAAAATAAACATTCTTACCAAATACATTTCAAAGTCTTATTTTTCTTTATTTTAAAGATACAGCAGATTATCTATCCTGTTGGTTTACAGAAGGTTTCCTAAGGTTACTGACCCCTTTGTGATATAGCCACCCAGCCCTATCCTGCTGATAAGACCTAGCGGCTAGATCATAGAGGTAGTCGGTAACCTAGGAAACCATCTGCACCCAAGCAGGAGAGAGAACCTGCCTTATCTTTGAAATCAAGCACAATGAGAACAGGAACATAGTTGGTAAGAATGTTTATTGACCTTTAGTGAAATGGAAATTCCCCTTTTAGAGAAGTTGTCTGGATTTTCTATGGGGAGGTCACCTGCTTAGGGCCTTCATCTTCTAGCCAGGGCGCAGCTACAAAGAGCGCCCCTGGCTTCGCAGGACCCGGCAGCCCATTGGCAGCAGTGTAATGCTTCACTTTCCTTTTGCAGGCACTGTAGGGATCTAATTGGTGAATACTCGGTGCCAGGTTGCCCCTCAGGCAGTTGGTAATAGCAATAGAGGCACATTTCCTAATTTTTCTAACCAAGAACAGACAAGCGCTCCTCTGTGTGTTTTCCTCGGAGGAGCAACTTCTTGATTTATCTCATTTTTCCTCTCCTTACACCGACCCCTTGACCTCCAGTTCACTTTATTGGGGTCAGAACCTTTGCAGCTCTAACATGTTCAGTCCTCACCCGCATCCCATTCATTCCCCCCTCTCCAATGTGCATTGTGGTTTGCACATCAGGGCACGCCATGAATTTCGTGACCGCCCCACGCCCAGGAGGTGCGACTGCTGAGCTCCGCCGCGATGATAAATCCGACCCTCTTAGTGTCCGTCAGCCCATTACGACTCTTAAGGCCCTCGGCTCGGTCATAGGTTTTATGGGGACGTTAGAGAAGATTTAGATCAATGTCTTCTCCGTATGTTTAGAACAGGCAAGGAAGCGTCTCGCCTTCTCCTTGGGGCAGCGGCCGATGACACAAAGCGCGGTCGCGTTTTATGAGGATAACAATGTAATTGGCAGCAAAAAGCAAAATGTGTTCATAGAAATTAGGAAAGTGATTTTCTACTTCAGTAATGGGGACATGCGCGGGCTCTTTGCACAGCCACAATTTTTTGGGCCATGTTCACAGCTCAATTGCTGGACTAAACTAAACCCAGAAGCTGGCAACTCTGGCCTTTATGCTAATTGGGAAAATTGACAGGTGCAGCTAATTGCAGAGCAAAAGCTCACATACCCCACTGCTAGGGGAACAATTAGATGATAAAAAAAAATGCACACCAAATTAACACCTGTTCACACCAGCATGCAGAAAAGCCACAGTATAATGCATGGGGAGATTGCACAAATGCAAAAATACCAATAGAACAACCACTCACATACTCTCAGTGCATGGGGGGGGGGGGGGGTTGCTGGTACTACAATTGCATGCAAATAAGGTGAGCTTTTGCTCTGCAATTAGCTGCACCTGTCAATTTTCCCCAGTTAGCATAAAGGCCAGAGTTGCCAGCTTCTGGGTTTCAGTTTAGTCCAGCCATTGAGCTGTGAACATGGCTCAAAAAATTGTGGTGTTTTTTGAGCTAGTAATGTCCCAACTCTCTGCACAGCCATAACATACCTGCCAACTTTTTGGAAGCGGCCTTCAGGGAAATTTCGGGGTTGCGGCACGCTATGTCCGCCACCTTTAAAATTTGCAGAAATCACACCTCCCATTTTGCATGGCACAGACCCTTGACACAAAAAATGACACCTTCTGTGTAGCAGCCATGGAGGAAAGTGGACTGGGGGATGTGGCGACAGACAGCTTGCCTGGACATTGCATAGTCCATCTAGTGTCCCGGAAAAATAGGTGACCCCACATCAATCAGGTTTCAGAGTTAAAGGGGTTGTCTCCTCTCAAAGTTTCATAGGATGCATGAATGAAATAATGCTGCTTGGCTCTGTCACTTCCTGGTCAAGCTGTCTGTTATTAGCATATGAGCTCCGTGTATTCAGTTTATCAGTCTAGATTAAATATATTACCTTCTCTGAGGTCCAGAGTAGCTTCTGAGCTAATGTAAACAGGAGAGTAATTAGTCTTTTGTCTGAAAGATCAGATAACACACAAGCTCTCACACTGGACCTGTGTGATGACCTCACTCCCTGCTATCAGATAGAACAAACAGCAGGGGGGAAGGAGTACACAGGTCGGTCACTTGGGAAACCAGACAGAGCTCAGAAGGTGATAAAATCACTTGTGGCTCCTCAATGGAAAAAAAATGAACAAAGCAATATATTTGGAAAACGTCTTCATTTACCGTTCCCTACATTTTGAAAGCTATTCTTTGTAGCGAGACAACCCCTTTAAACAACCGGTTCCAGGTCACTGCAAGGTAAATTTTATTTAGCTCTCCACAGGTGCTTCTTGGCTCTTGGACAACTCTTCTGATAATTCTTTTAGCTCCTCTGTCTGAAATCTTGTGGGGAGCACCTGGTCGTGGCTGGTTTATGCTGAAATTATGTTCTTTCCACTTCAGGATTATGGCCCCAACAATTCTTCCTGTAATCTTCAGTTATCAATGTTTTTGCAACAATAAGGTTGTGAGGGTCAAGACATGTGACACCATACAAGTGGGTCTGCCTACAGTCAGGCATGGTGGTGGGAGTGTCATGTTTTGGGGCTGCATGACTGCTGCCGACTGTGGGGAGCTACAGTTCACTGAGGGAACCATGAATGCCAACATGTACTGTGACATCCTGAAGCAGAGCATGATCCCCTCCCTTCTGGGCCACAGGGCAGTATACAACGATAACTCCAAAATATTCCCCAAGACAACTACTGCCTGACTAAAGAAATGAGGGTAAAGGTGCTGGACTGGCCAAGCGTCTCCAAGACCTAAACCCTATGGAGGATTTGTGGGGCCCTCCTCAGACGGAAGGTGGAGGAGCACAAGGTCTCTATCATCCAGCAGCTCCGTGATGTCGTCATGGAGGAGGGAAGAGGATTCCAGTGGCTGCAACCAGTGATGCTCTAGTGACCTCCATGCCCAAGAGAGTTAAGGCAGTGCTGGAAAATAATGGGGGTCACACAAAATATTGACACTTTGGGCACAATTTGTCCATTGTCATTTAGGGGTGTACTCACTTTGGTTGTCATTTAGGGGTGTACTCACTTCTGTTGTTACTTTGAGGTGTATTCACTTTTGTTGCCAGGGATTTAGACATTGATGACTGTGTTGAGTTATTTGAGAGCTCCGAATTTCCCCTACTACTTTACATTGTATCAAAGTGTCAGATTCTCAGTGTTGTCCCATGAAAAGACTGAATACAAGAATGTACAAAATGTACTTACAGGGTGTTCCTCAGGGATTGCTGCTTTTCATGTTAAAGATCTTGCAAAAACAAGTCACTTTGCAATATGTGTCCGTTAACAGTGTCCGACCTATTCCTAGATATCTGCTCTTGTATGGGCTGTATCAGATCCTCAGGTCGCTATAGCTACAGACCTTTTCAATCTCTCCTGATAGGCTGCCAGCACTGGTCACTATAGCTACAGACCTGTTTGATCTTTCCTGATAGGCTGCCAGCGCTGGTTGCTATAGCTGCAGACCTGTTTGATCTCTCCTGATGGGGTGCCAGTGCTGGTTGCTATAGCTACAGACCTGTTTGATCTCTCCTGGTAGGCTGCTAGCGCTAGTTGCTATAGCTACAGACCTGTTCAATCTCTCCTGATAGGCTGCCAGCGCTGGTTGCTATAGCTACAGACCTGTTCTATTCCTCCTGATAGGCTGCCAGCGCTGGTCGCTATAGCTACAGACCTGTTTGATCTCTCCTGATAGGCTGCTAGCGCTGGTTGCTATAGCTACAGACCTGTTCAATCTCTCCTGATGGGCTGCTAGCGCTGGTTGCTATAGCTATAGTCTTGTTTGATCTCTCCTGATAGGCTGCCAGCACCAGACGCTATAGCTACAGACTTGTTCCATCTCTCCTGATAGACTGCCAGCACTGGTTGCTATAGTTACAGACCTGTTCAATCTCTCCTGATAGGCTACCAGCACTGGTTGCTATAGCTACAGACCTGACTTCTACTGCAGTCTAGTAGAAGCCAGTAAACACGACCCTGAATTCAAAGTGAAACCAAGAAAACAGGACTGAGGTGAGATGAATCAATGTAGTGAGACAACCCCTTTAACTTTGTGAGATTCTGTAGGTGTGTGTATATATAACCAGAATGAATGTAGCTGCGCAGCCACAGATCATTCGTGCAGGTCTAGCCGAGAGTGCACAAAATTACACGCAAAATGTATTCGCTCCAAAATACTCTGAAATTGATCTTAAACTGTATGTGAGAACCTTGTGTGATCAGGGAGGAAATGTTTGACCCTCTTTGGCCCAGTTGGGGATTTGCTTTGCTTTCCTCTGAACCCTATAATTGGGTTTGAGATTTGACGGACAACTCTGTTGCTGTGAGGGACAAACCGTAACCGCGCTTTTGTCATCCGCAGAGCGACCTCACCAGCTTTAACTGATTCTGCTCATTGTCTGTATGACGTCACCGCATCCGTCTCTTACATCTTTTCGGAAGAATGTTGATCCATTCCTATAAGATGGTAAATTAGGAACAGCTCCTGTGCATGATTCACCTCACCCGCCAATTAGGATTAAAGGGGTTTTGCCACGATCTCATCTCGCACCTCCTGCATCCAGCTCTTCAGCTATGTGTGCTTAGAAGGGGGCGTGTGTGATTTGTTTGAATTGCATATCATGTGACCCATAGGATGACATCACCATGCCTTTCCTCTCTGTAGTCAAAGAAAGGTCTGTTTATGTATAGAGCTGTGAGTAGCTACACTGTAGCTCAGAGGTAACATTTCTGCTTTACAGCACAAGGGTCCTTGGTTCAAATCCCTGCAGGAACTTAACCTGTGGATTTTTTTTCTCTTTATCAATGCACAGACCTGATTGAGGTTTCTTTTTTTATTTATTTATTTGCACTGTTTGACTAATTACTAAGGAGCACAGAGGACGGGAGTAGAATGACAGGACCTGGGAGTGAACACTCACTCCGCAGTGAGTGTGTGTGATTACTAAGGAGCACAGAGGACGGGAGTAGAATGACAGCACCTGGGGCTGAACAGTCGCTCAGCAGTGAGTGTGTGTGATTACTAAGGAGCACAGAGGACGGGAGTAGAATGACAGCACCTGGGGTTTGAACACTCGCTCAGCAGTGAGTGTGTGTGATTACTAAGGAGCACAGAGGACGGGAGTAGAATGACAGCACCTGGGGCTGAACAGTCGCTCAGCAGTGAGTGTGTGTGATTACTAAGGAGAACAGAGGACGGGAGTAGAATGACAGCACCTGGGGTTGAACACTCGCTCAGCAGTGACTGTGTGTGATTACTAAGGAGCACAGAGGACGGGAGTAGAATGACAGCACCTGTGATGTAACGTTTGCTCAGCAGTGAGTGTGTGTGATTACTAAGGAGCACAGAGGACGGGAGTAGAGTGACAGCACCTGGGGTTTGAACACTCAGTAGCTGCCTGAGAGGAGAGGTGATGTCTGAGCATGTGCGACCAGGAGTGAGGAGCTCTCAACCCTGGTCGTATCCACTGGAAACGAGCTGTACATTATGGATCAGTAAAGGAGCAGCTAAAACAAAAACGGTGCAGAATTTTTAATACTAATGAATGGTGAAAATGTTTATTATTTAATTTACAAACTTCCCACCTCAATTTTACTTTGTGGCAAAACCTCTTTAAGCACCCTTGTTTGCCGATCTGTGGGCTACGTATGAGTTACTTTACAGATCCTAAAAAAAATCAGGAGTATGACATCATAAAACGATAAAAACAACCGTATAGTGAAGGCTCCACCGCTTGATTCACATTGTCCGGCGACTCCACAGATATTCATTGATAATTGAGTGGAGACATTACAGCGGGGGGATCCCAGTCAACCTCTTGTCCGGATACAACCAGAAGTGCGGAGATTATAGTGTAAGTGGGATTACGCTCCAGAGATGGTGCAGGAGGGGAAAGCAATGGGATTTTCCTCTTTACTTACTGTGGGGAGATGACAACTAATCCTCTCGAGTGATATCATCCACAGAGTTACCACCGCAGGGTATGATGACGGCGGGAGCAGGGCAGACCTCGCACGGCACCCTGCTCTGATAAGGAATATGTTGGTCTCCTCCATAGCCCTATACTACACTGATTACATATAGCGGTGATACAATATGAAAGCAGTACATTACCCAACTAACACAACTGCAGGGTGTCCACTCCGATGCACATCCACAATACCAACACCTGTGCAGTACACATAGGATACATCAATAATACACATATCGATGTGACTGGATAATACACCCATACTGTGACTGGATAAAA
>JAODAL010042532.1:0-34711 GCA_025379985.1 Phyllomedusa bahiana | reverse complement strand
AATTTTTAAGCCTTTTTTTAGATTGTGGTTTGTCGGGCATAAGGAATAAAACTGTCTGAGATCAGTTTTAACTATTGCACATTTGGATATCCTGCTTCCAGAAAGCTATGTGTACCCCACAAGTATGGCATGTTTTAGACAGAGTGGCTGAAGCACATTGACTAGATTATGGCTAAGAGGCAGCGTTGTGTTGGAGGTTCCATAAAGTGGATGGATTTTCACCTGATTTAACTCTGATCAGGAGGTCAGAGAATTAAAATTTAAAAGTCCCTGCATTGATGGTGTGTGGAATTGTGTCTGAATGGTGACCAGGGTGGATCAAAAGTGTGTCTGGAGATGAGGCCTTGCCAGGAGAGTCCTGAAAAGGGTGAGGACATTTTAATTTCAGATGAGACAGTCTGCATTATAGACTTGAAGGGCGACATAAATTAAATTTGGCGTGTGAACACCAAATTTCATGCGCATAATATTAGTCTAGAATGTGCCTGATTTATGAACCCGCTCTACAGCAGGTCATAAATCAGGTGCATTCTAGCGCTAGGGTGACATTTCTGGCCCAGGTATACCACTTTGAAAGTGCTCTACCTATTCCAGCAGTAATGTGCCTAGAAATGCCGTAGCGAAGCTATAAATATGTAGTTTCACTATGGTTCTAGTGTAGTGTTGAGCGATTATTATCGACAAAGTTGAAATCGGCACGGTTTTTATGTTGATTGGATTTTTTCGATCACGCGATAATTTAGGTTAAAATCTGCGCATAATCTATTAATATCACGCCATTTTCAGTGCTTCCTGTCATTTTGGCGGACAGCAAATCAGCTTAGAGAATAGAGCAGGGTGAGCTGGGTGTGCAACGTCATGACTGGGATGTGTATGGTTGTGATTGGCTGGAAAAATCACATGACCTCGTTTTATATAGAACAGCCCTTCCTGTTCATGATCAGTGTGTGTCTGTGTATCATAAGAGCAGGAAGGGTGCTCGGTCTCTCTCAAAACAGCTCAGTGAAACTGTTCTATTTGTTCACACAAACAACTATGCTTTTAGCTGTGAACATTAGAACTTAGGTAGATTAGAGATTTTCAGTTTTTAGTTACTTAGGCTGAGAATTTTAAAGGAGCATCTAGCGCTGTGCAGCCGCGTGGGGGGCGGGGGAGGGCTGCAGGCGAACAAAGCAGACAGGCGGGCAGGCAGGCTTTTGAAAGGAGGTGGATATTGGCAGCCAGATGTGTTTGACCCTGCATTGCAATGGGTTTTGTTAACATTTTTTGGGAAAATTACTTGTTTTGTGCAGTTTGTACTTATATTAGGATACAGATTTTTCTAGAAAATGAAGGTGTTTTGATAGGTGCAAACTCAACTTTTTTATCTGTACTGTTTTAATTAGGTTTTTTTTCACTTTGGTGCGGCCCATTTTTTTTCATGAGCCCCTTGCATTTAAATTTGAATACAGCATTTTGTAGCCCCGCAGGTGTATTTACAGGTGCAAAAAAACGCTTTTATTTTCTTTATACCTTTCAAATAGGTTTTTTTTTTCACTTTGGTGCGGCACAGTTTTGTACATGGAGCCACCTTGCATTTTTAAATTTGAATACAGCAATTTTGTGTCACGAGGTGTATTTTGGGTGCAAAAAATGTTTTATTATCCGTTAATTTCAAATAGGTGTTTTTTTCCTTTGGGCGGCCCGTTTTTTTCTTAGAGCCACCTTGCACTTAAATTTGAAAAGCAATTTTTTGTCGTCCCCGCAGATGTATTTATAGGGGGAAAAAACTCCTTTTGTTATCCGTATACGTTTCAAATGGGTGTTTTTTTCACTTTGGTGGGGCCCCTTTTTTGTTCATAAAGCCCCTTGCATTTAAATTTAAATTTACAGAATTTTGTCACGAGGTGTATTTTAGGTGAAAAAAAAATCCTTTTTTTTTCCTTATACATTTAAAATAGGGTTTTTTTTCATTTTGGTGCGGCCCAGTTTTGTTATAGGCCACCTTGCATTAAATTTGAATAAGCAATTTTGTAGTCACCGCGGGTGTATTTATGGTCCCAAAAAAACCCCTTTTTTTATCCGTTAACATTTCAAAAAGGTTTTTTTTTTCATTTTGGTTTGCGGCCCAGTTTTGTTCATAGCCCCACCTTGCACTTTTTTAAATAAACTTTTTGTAGTCACCCGGTTTTTTTGGGTGCAAAAAACCCCTTTTTTTACCCATAATTTTTCCCCAAATTAGGTGTTTTTTTCCTTTGGTCAGCCCAGTTTTGTTCATAGAGCCACCTTCCCACTTAAATTTGAAACAGCATTTTTGTGTCACCGCAGGTGTATTTATAGGTGCAAAAAACTCCTTTTTTATCCTTACATTTAAATGGGTTTTTTTTTTTTTCCTTTGGTGCGGCCCAGTTTTTTTTCAAGAGCCACCTTGCCCCTTAAATTTGAATATAGCAATTTTGTAGTCACGAAAGGTGTTTTCATAGGTGCAAAAAAACGCCTTTTTTTTTTTGTATAATTTAAATAGGGGTTTTTTTCTTTTTGGGTGCGGCCCAGTTTGTTCATGAGCCCCTTGATTAAATTTGAATCAGCAATTTTTGAGCACGCGGGGTATTTTTGGGTGCCAAAAAAAAAAAACCCCTTTTTATTATCCGTTACATTTCAAATAGTTGTTTTTTTCCCCATTTGGGTGGGGCCCCAGTTTTGTTCATAGACCCACCTTGCACTTAAATTTGAAAAAAGAAATTTTTGTAGTCACCGCGGGTGTTTTTATGGTCCCAAAAAAACCCTTTTTATTATCCGTATACATTTCAATAGGTGTTTTTTTCATTTTTGGTTGGGCCGTTTTGTTCATGAGCCACCTTGCATTAAATTTGAATACAGCAATTTTGTCGTACCGCAGGGTTTTATAGGTGCAAAAAACAGTTGTTATCCTTTTTAATTTTTAAATAGCTGTATTGCCGTGGTGGGCCCTATTTTTTTTAAAATACCCAACCTTTGTCGAAATTCTGATAGAAAAATTCTCTGGAAAATGTTCTCGTTTGTATTGCTGAAAAAAACGCAATTTTATCCATGAAACTTCAAAATAGTATTATTGCGCTCGGTGAATCTAATTTTTGGGCAGTTTAGCGCCTTGTATGATTTTTGTTGAAAACTATAAATTTCCCCTAGTCCTACTGGGAGTTAAAAAACCCCTGGGGACTAAAGGGAAGACACTGTTGATTTTGTTTACGGTTTTTCCCACCAGACCGCTTTCACAGGTTTTCGCAAGAAAATTTCGTTTTAATCCTAGTTGGTGTAGGAAATTGGGGGGATTTAAAGAATAGCTGTGTTTTTCCGTCTTTAATAAAAGCTGTCAAAAACTCTTCCATCCCCTTTTAAAAATTTTCTTTTGAACTGGAGGAAATGAGGTGGTAAGAAAGCAAAGAGGGGGGTAGGCAGGAGGGTAGGGGTTTACGAGAGAAGGTGCCCTTCCAGGTGGGCCCCAAAACGCATGCCAGGGATCGTCGGTTTGCGGACCGTCGGGCCTTTCATCGCTGGGTAGGGCCTGTGAATCTCAGTAACAACAGCATCGCCAATCTGTTCTTCAGTGGTTAATGCAACCTGCATCAGAGTCTTTAATCTCTTTCTTCCCGTCCGGCCACAAAAATGTCGTCATCGCACATCAGTATCCGTCCAAAAATGGAAAAGGCGCCAATGTAACTTTTTTACCCCCCCACTGTGGTAATCTTTTTTGAAGCCTCTTTGATGCAAAATGGGGTTTGGGGGTCAAAAGGGGCTGTAAAAGACAAGAGGCCAAAAGGGGATCATTTTCTCTGTCTGACGCCCAGTTTGATCCCATCAGGGGGGAGAAGGAAGCCGGTCATGGCAAAAAAAACCCCGGGCGGTCGGCAACGCTTTGCAGTGCCTCTTGTGGTAGCCCGCAGCTCCTGGATCAAAATGTCAGGAGACAGTCCTGTGTTGTGTGATGATGACGACATTGGGGACCCAAGTGGTTTTTTCAGCAGAATTTGCTTGCGAGCGTTTCATCACTGGACGGGGAGGGGAAGACTTTTGGGGTAGTGTCTATATGGGTCCCGCCTCAAAAAGGAGGGGGCGGTCGCCAAAGTCCGCTGATTATTCCCCCAGCCACGGTCAGCGGAAACCCTGCTCCTCGCTTATCGCGTAAAAAAGGTCCAGGACCTTCAAGCTGGGCCTTCTTTGGCAAGCCTCTGTTTCCCCCCGCGATGTCTATCCCCCTTTGCCGTAAGGATCAGTGAGGAAAGGGGAATCTTAGGTGTTTAACATCACCAACATGTTAGTACATGCAGTGAATGATGAGTTGAAATGGAGGGAACACTTCCCAAAAAAGGGCACACCGATTGCGGGCTTCCAAACCACTGTCACACCCCTCGTCTCCGCCTCCTCCTCCTCCCCCGCCCCCAAAAGCGTCCTCAGCTGTCCATGTCTCTCAGGTATGATGGGGATCAGCCTCGTTTCAGCCTCCCCCGTAACCCCCGAGTACCACCAGCACCCCCAAAGGACCAATCCTACCCCTTTCCTTCCCCATTGGCAGTCAAGCAGCCCCCTTCTGTTTTCCCGGGTTTGGGGGAAGCAAAAAAAAACACTTTAACCCAAACCATTCCAAAGCCAAAAGCCTGAATGTGGGCATTCCCAGGTTTTGGCCTTGGGGAAATTTTTGCCTTTTCCGTCTGGGGGGACACAGGGGGTTCCGCCACAATCAGGGCCCCTTGCCTGCCAAAATCCCAGATGCCGGGGCATTTTTTGCCAGAAAGCCGCCCCTCCCCCTGGCAGCCAGTGTATCAAAAATTTCAAGCGGGGTTGTCTGATCTGTGTCTGGAAAAGTCCATTGACCCCCCGACAAGGAAAAGTAAGCAGGCCAAGGCCACTCTATCTCTGTGACAGCTCATGGGTAAGCTGGGTGGATGTCTCTGGTGGTAACGGTGGGTCTCAGGCCGGCGGCACGCTCTTCAAACCCCAGGGATTTGTGCGGGTTTTTTTCCCAAGGGTCTTGGTGGCATCAAGGGCCCAGGAGAAACCAGGCCCTGTTGAAATTAATTGTCTTGGAGCCGTCCCCCCAAGGTAGAGCTGTGGGGCTCCCGCAAGGACCCCCAGCGCTTGGGTGGGGGGACAAGAACCCTTTTGCCAGGGAAAGGGGGGTGTGCGATAACGGTGAAATCGCCCGGCCCCCTTAAGACAGTAGGCTGGAGCACATCCCCTTGCCTGGACATGTCATGAACCTTCTCGTCCCAGAAATTTCAAAAAACGTCCCGGGTTGGGGCTGCCCGTTTAGGAAGGCTCGAGGTCTGAGTTCGCACTTCCGCCGGGTTGCACCCCGCTTGTCCCCCCTGGCTGCGTTGCAACGCAGCTCGGCCTCCGTCAACGTTCATTGTTGAATGGCAACCGCTGGAAATTCCAACCTCCCATGCTCCAGTGATTGTGGCAGCAGGGAATGCAATTACGCAGTACGAAGTGAACAATTGGGTGACAAGCAGCGGTGCGACCTCAGGTTTGAGCCACCCCAGAGTGGAGGAGGTGAAAGAGCCCGCACCATCCTTTCGTTTGAAAAAAAGCCCCCAAAATGGGGCAGTGGACAATGCTTTGTCAGCATTACCATTTTGGTTTTAGTTCGGAACGTTGGGCATCGAAACATCAGGGCCCGCCCCAGCGACGGGGGGGGACGGACACAGATGCGGCACGGAGCCTTTCTCTCCCTCGAATCCACAATGCCCGACAGTTTCACAATTTTACGGTCTTCATTAGGCAGTGGTTCGAGGTCCAGGGGTAGTGCAAGGCGGCGCACAGCTCTCGGGTGCATCATCTAGGAAGTCAGGGCTGTGTTTAAATGTGCCGGAGGAAGGGGAGGAGGAGGGATTCCTAGGCACCGACTTACCGACGTTCCTGCCTTGGAAAGAGGTGGGGGCGAATTTGAGGCAGAGGAGAAGATGAGAAAGATCAGTTTTCTAGTGCCCCTTGCCAGAGGCTTGGGAAATCAAAACTCCCTCTCTCACATGAGTGCTTGGATGCTCCTTTTCCCCCAAAATGTCCCCGCATTAAGGGGCCCTCAAATGAACAACAGTTACTGGGGGGGCCCCCCCTCCGGATCCCCCCGGGACAAAACAAAACTCAGATTTCCTTCCCCCCACCCAAATGAGAGTAAATGCAGAAAATGGAGACCCCGCTGATTGATTAATGGAGACATTGTTGCGTTGCTTCAGTTCTTCAAAGTACGGGGAACAACGTCAGCGACGTGACGAGTGGTGCCAAGTAGCCGTGCGGCGCAGCCCGGGAAGGTGGGGAGGGCCTAAAGGGGGACCTTGGCATCTTTATTTACCCCCCTCACCACGCTGAATGAGGGGGGCCATACAACAACGAGATCAGTTAAGATCATGGTGCCCCCGACTATCTGGTCTCAACAAACGATGTTTTTGTATGGTCCGGACCCCCCAATTTATTTGGGTATCCAAAATGGAAGAATGGCCCGAGCTCGCTCGCCACGCCTAGGGTTTTTTCTGCCAGCGCCGCGTCAATCTGAGGGACCCTTTAGCCGCTGGAGGAGTCATTACAGACAAACGCATCCGGGTTTCCACAGATAATGTGGATGTTTGATTTCATCAAGATGAAACGGCATGGAAACTTGAGATGTTGGCCCCAATTGCCGGGTCACAATTAGTTGCCGGTCTATTCACATTTTTTCAAACGAAATGGTCCTCTTGAAAACTTTTTGTTTTAAAATGATCATTTTACTGCAATTTTTTTCTCAGTTCCCCAAAAGTTCTTTTGCTGTTTTTTTCAGTGAGGAGACTGTAAAAGACCCAAGGTTAATGCAAAAAACCCCTTTTTCCATTTACTCCTTCATCTTTAGAATTTTTTTGCTTTTTCAATGGTTTTGGGGGGCAGGGGCTGTGAGGGTCAGCTATAATCATGGTCCTTTAGAACAGAAATGTGGCTTCTAAGTGGCATTTTCCCTCACAATTTTTAACAGTGGCTGGAAATATTTTTATAATTTTTGGGGGGGGGCTTTCTGCTTTGAAATAAGCAAATTTTCAGGGCTATTTTAAAAAAATGTTGTTTCTAACAGAATTTGTTTTTCACAATTGTAAAAAATGGCTCAAGGGGATGTTTTTAATTTTTGGGGTGTTGTGTGAAATGCAGCCTATATACAGGGGCCCATTGTAAAAAATTTTTTTTATAAACAGACATTTTTTCTTCACAATTGTCAAGGGTCTGGTGTGTCAGAAACACGAATGGTAGGATCTGTTAATGGCACATATTGCAAAAAAGATTGTTTTTTAAGACGTTAACAGAGCTAGCAATCCCCCTAGTGAAACCCCATTTAATACATTTTAAAAAAGGAAACAAAGTGTGGTGGGATTCCTCCCATTTTAAAATGTGTTTTCTAGAATTAAAAATACTAAAAAACTGTCATGCACAAAATAGTGATACAAATATTCCTTTAATTGTAAAGGGAGGTACAGGAAGACTTGAAAAGATGTAGGTTACCGGACAGATATAGTCTTGTCCAGTTTACTAAAAAAGGTGGTTGAAAAAAATCCTTTTTGGCACTTTTTAATTGTGGGTCAGACGGTTTAAAAAGGGCATACTGTGGTACGAAAGGGATAGTAATGTCCAGCAACTAAAATGGTGGTTCAAAGCTCCCTTTTTCCGGCACTTTTTAAACTGGGGTCGGGCAGGTTTTTGGGGCATGCTGCGGTCCCGGACAGGATATCAATGTCCGTTCGACTAAAATTTGGGGGTTTAAAGATCCTTTTTCCCCCGGGTTTTTTTTAACGTGGGTATGCAGGTTGGGGTCATGCTGTGGCCCCGGAAAGGTATAGTCAATGTCCCGTTCAACTAAAATGGGTTTTGGGTTTAAAAACTCCTTTTCCCCCCACTTTTTAACTGTGGGTCATGCAGGTTTGGGGCTCATGCTGTGGCCCAGGACAGGCATAGTCAATGTCCAGTTCAACTAAAATGGTGGTTGAAAGACTCCTTTTTCTGGCACTTTTTAATCTGTGTGTCAGACAGGTTTAAGGGTCATGCTGCGTTCCAGGACAGGGATTGTTAATGTCCAGTTCAAGTAAAATGATGGTTCAAATCATACTGCCTTCTGGCACTTTTTAATTTGTGGGTCATGCAGGTTTAAGGGTCATGCTGTGGTACAAGACAGGGACAGTGAGTGGTCTGTGACTTTTTTTCTGTGGCTTTTATAACCTCAGTGTGTTGCCTAAGATGTAGCACGTATCCATTTGACTGTTGGGGATCTTAATTCCAGCTTCTCCAGCCCTGTATGGGTGTAAGAATGAAGGTGTTGTTGATCTCCCATAGACTTTAATGGTCATCGGCGATAATCTATTATCGACTATCGGAAATCGTCTTGATAATTGACGATATCGACTATCGACCCGATGACGATAGTCAACGTAGTCGCTCATCACTATTCTAGTGAGCTCTGCCTCCAATGTATGAACAGGCTGCGCCTGATATCGGACTGAAAAGACACCAGATATCTGGCGCAGCCCCGTTCATACATGTCTGATGGACTCTGTGTTAAAAATGTGTTGCATACAATGATGGCTGTTGAAAAAGACACTAATGTAATGTTGTTTTCTTTGTATAATATGAATTCTAAACTGCTTTAAAGCTCTTTAGAATTGGCCTCTATGCGCCTAGTTCAAACATGTCGCCCATAATGTATAGTTATTTATTCGAAAGATGTCATTGCTAGCTGTTTCTTGTTAAGAATTAATACTTGTTCATGTTTGTATATCTCCAGTCACTTTGTAATTTAAAGGATTAATATTCAGCTGTTCAGTTGCACATTCAACTATTCAAGGGAGTTTTGTGTTGTATCATTGTGTCTAAGAGTAGTGTCGAGCGATTTTTAGCGACAAAGTTGACATCGGCAAGGTTTTTATGGTGATCGAAATTTCCAGATCATGCTATAATTTAGGTTAAAATCTGTGCATCATCTATTAAGATCGCGCCTTTTTCGGCGCTTCCTGTAATTTAGGCGGCCAGCAATTCAGATTACAGAATAGAGCAGGGTGATATGTGTGTGCGACGTCATGACTGGGATGTGTATGGTTGCGATTGGCTGGAAAAATCACATGACCTCGTTTTACATAGAACAGCGTTTCCTGTTTCAGCCTCAGTGTGTCACTGTGTCTCATAAGGGATAGGACCTGCGCTCTGCCTGTGGCCAAACAGCTCAGCGAAATTAGTCTATTTCTGCACAGAGAAACCTCTACTATTAGCTGTGATCCTTCCAATTTAGTTAGATTAGAGATTTGAAGATTTGTAGTTAGCTAGAGAATTTTAAAGCAGCATCTACCGCTGTAAATTCACGGCGGGGGGAGCAAGGGGGGCCCCCACGGGCGAACACAGACAAGCTCTATCTATAAAGAACACTGGATAAAGTTCACCAAGACTTAGTGTAGACATTGTAGTGGAATATCTTTATTATTAACAGTTTGCTATTGAAATATTTCCTGGATTTTGGGCAGCCTGAACTTTATATTGGTACACATCAGTTTCTAGTAAACTGCAGGTCTCTTTGTTAGCTGCAAAACTCCACTTTTATTATCAGTATACATTTCAGATAGGTGTTCATTTTCAATTTTACCCATTACACCTGTGACTGTTGATATATCTACCTTGCAGTTAAATTACAATCCAGCAATCTTGTAGTCAGCACAGGTTGTTTGTTGCCAAAAATACCGTGTATCGTACGAAAACATCACAGTTACGTGTTTTTTTACTTTTGCACACACAGCATTGTTCATTGACACAGCATCCACATAAATCTTAAAACAGCAATTCTATATTCACCACAGGTGAATTGAAAGGTGCAAAAAAAATACCGTTTATTATACCAAAACATAACAGTTACGTGTTTTTTGACTTTTGCGCACCCAGCATTGTTCATTGACGCAGCATCTACGTAAATCTTAAAACAGCAATTCTATATTCACAACAGGTGAATTGAAAGGTGCAAAAAATACCGTTTATTATATCAAAACATAACAGTTACGTGTTTTTTGACTTTTGCACACCCAGCATTGTTCATTGACGCAGCATCTACGTAAATCTTAAAACAGCAATTCTATATTCACCACAGGTGAATTGAAAGGTGCAAAAAATACCGTTTATTATACCAAAACATAACAGATACGTGTTTTTTGGACTTTTGCCCAGTCCAGATTTGTTGATAGACACCTTGCAGTTAAATTTGAATCCAGCAATTTTGTTTTGATTAGAGGGATTTGAGAATAGCTGTGATTTACCGTCTTTTAATAAGAGACTTTCCAAAACTATTCCATACCTTCTCAAATTTTTATATTTCTGAACATGGAGCGAAATGCAGGTGGTAAGCGAGCAAAGAGGGGGGTAGGACATGGAGGTAGAGGTACGAGAGAAGGTGCTCCTTCCAGTGCTGGTGACAACACGCATGCCAGCGGATCGTCAGTTGCAGGACCGTCAGGCCTGTCATCGCTGGGTCAGGGCCCTGTGAATCTAAGTAACGAACATCGTCGCCAATCTGTCCTTCAGTGGTTAATGCAACCTGCATCCAGCAGTCTTACCTCCTCGTCCTCCCAGTCACGGCCACAAATGTCATCATCATCATCGTCATGTGGGTCATGTGGTTTTGGGGTCATGCTGCGGTCCAGGACAGTTCTAGTCAATGTCCAGTGAAACTAAAATGGTGGTTGAAAGACTCCTTTTTCCGACACTTTTTAAATGTGGGGGTCATGCAGGTTTGGGGCTCATGCTGTGGCCCAGGACAGGTATAGTCAATGTCCAGTGAAACTAAAATGGTGGTTGAAAGACTCCTTTTTCCGGCACTTTTTAAATGTGGGGGTCATGCAGGTTTGGGGCTCATGCTGTGGCCCAGGACAGGTATAGTCAATGTCCAGTTCAACTAAAATGGTGGTTGAAAGACTCCTTTTTCCGGCACTTTTTAAACTGTGGGTCAGACAGGTTTAATGGTCATTCTGCGGTACAGGACAGATATAGTTAGTGTCCAGTTCAACTAAAATGGTGGTTGAAAGACTCCTTTTTCCGGCACTTTTTAAACTGTGGGTCAGACAGGTTTAATGGTCATTCTGCGGTACAGGACAGATATAGTTAGTGTCCAGTTCAACTAAAATGGTGGTTGAAAGACTCCTTTTTGCGGCAATTTTTAAATCTGGGGGTCATGCAGGTTTGGGGCTCATGCTGCGTTCCAGGACAGGGATATTCAATGTCCAGTTCAAGTAACATGATGGTTCAAATCATACTGCCTTCTGGCACTTTTTAATTTGTGGGTGATGCAGGTTTAAGGGTCAGGCTGTGGTACAAGACAGGGATAGTAAATGGTCTGTGACTTTTTTTCTGTGACTTTTATAACCTAAGTGTGTTGCCTAAGATGTAGCACGTATCCATTTGACTGTTGTGGATGTTAATTCCAGCTTCTCCAGCCTTGTTTGGGTGTAATAATGAAGGTGTTGTTTTCTCTCCATTTGACTTTAATGGTCATCGCGCATAATCGATGCTCACTATCGAAAAACCTTATCGATAGCGGCCGACTATCGACTATCGATCGATCTCGATAGCCAACGCAATCGCTCAACACTATCTAAGAGCCCACAGAGAGGCTCGAAATGCATAAATTTCATGTGTCCTTGGCTGTTTTGATTTTATACAGTTTGTATTGGGACTAAATAAACGTGAGTTTTTTACTGAAATATTCACAAGTGCTGGAAGCAACTACTTTTCTTCTACTATTAGAGTTTCAGCAGTACCTGATTGAATATTGCGACCTTGAGATATTTTTAACACAGGGAGATCTGTATACCTTAAAGCAGACATATATCCTGATGTCTAAGGAATGTTTCACATCTCCTAGTTATATAAAATTGAATAGATGAATCCACATTATTACACAATATTCTTTTGAAGCTTCCTATGCTTTCCAAGGCTCAGGTGCCTTTTTTTTTTTTTTGGGTGGGGGGGCCCATTGCAGGTTGCCCTGTCCTTCACAACGGAAATGGAAAACTTCCTGGTGCTCCAGCCAGCCTCTCCAGAATCAGTTACATTGCTGCACTAATGATACTTCAACCTGTACTTGGTTCTTAATGCCCTAGGTCCAAGAAGCACCAAGGTGGTGGTAGGTAAATCCAGCACACGTGTAGAAGGATATCCGGAAAAAGGCGTTATAGCAAACACACTCTTTATTGAAGATAATAAAATCATTTAAAAACATCCATAAGCATGATGGTTTACGCGTTTCAGCCCCACATCTTGGCCCTTATTCGTAACATAAACATGCTAGATACAAAGCTTCAATATAAACCCTCCTTACTCATTAGTTAGCCTCACCACCTGAAAGTTAACCCTATGTGTGACACATGAAAGATCTGTTACAACTTTTGAGACACAGGAAAGGGAGATAACATTTCTGGATTTGAGATTGGTGGGGGATCCCATTAGTGGCAGAATTTCTAGCCGCACCTATAGAAAAGAGATATCAGGTAACAGCATGTTACATGCAGACAGTTGTCATCCGGAGCATGTAGTGAAAAATCTCCCCATTGGGGAATTTATTAGATCTAGATGCAACTGTAGTGAAACAGAGGATTACAATCAGGAAATAGAGGTGGTCACTAGAAGACTCCGATGTAGGGGATATAAGTCATGGCAAATTTGCAGGGCAAAAAATAAAGTACATAAAAGAAATAGAAGGGATATTATTTTTTCTTCTAAAAAGAATCTGAATAATGATAAATCCCGCCTATGTTTTGTAACGCAACACAGCAGACAATTTCAGGATGTTTTAGGGATAGTTCAGAAATATATGCCGATATTAAACATGGACCCCATTCTACGGGAAATAATGAAAGAAGGATGTAGAATATATCTCTAGGAGGACCGCGCACTATAGGGAACTTGGTTTCTCCGAGTATGATTAATTAATCTGTGAAGAGCAGGAGAAATATGTGGATAGATTTGAAAGGATCATATAAGTGTGGTACGAGTAGATGCACTTTGTGCAAATACATGGTAAAAACAGATACTTTTACTTCCTTTGTAACAGGGAATGTATACAAGATTAATGGTTTTTTGAATTGCCATAGCACTTACGTAGTGTATATGGTCTGGTGTGAGGCGTGCAAACTTCAGTATATTGGATGCACTACTACAAGTCTTGCACATAAGAATAAGAGAAACATCTCCATGATTGTAAACAGATTAGTTTGCGAAAAGTTTCAGGTGTAGCCAAACAGTTCCAGGAGGTACACCAGGGTAATGTGGATAACTTTAAGGTACAAGTGATAGAACGTGTTAATAAACCCCTAAGGGGTGGAGATTGGAGGAAAACGTTATTTAATAGGGAAGCGTACTGGATACTGACCCTGGATACAAGATCTCCCCAGGGTCTAAATTACAGATCAGACCTTATGTATATATACTGAATGTTTGGTATTGATATGGAGTATACATGTAAGGCAGAATCCTCTAACTGGCTTTTTTTTTTTTTTTCTTTTGTTGTCGTTCCCTTTTATTTTTTTCTTTCTTTGAGGAAATAGAACAATGAAAGTTGTAACAGATCTTTCATGTGTCACACAGAGGGTTAACTTTCAGGTGGTGAGGCTCACTAATGAGGAAGGAGGGTTTATATTAAAGCTTTGTATCTAGCATGTTTATGTTACGAATAAGGGCCAAGATGTGGGCCTGGAACGCGTAAACCATCATGCTTATGGATGTTTTTAAATAATTTTATTATCTTCAATAAAGAGTGTGTTTGCTATAACGCCTTTTTCCCGATATCCTTCTACACGTGTGCTGGATTTACCTACCTTCATTGTGCATTTCAAGAGGGCCTCTACAGCCGGACGCCCACATTCCGTGCACCGTTGCTTCAGACAAAAGTACAGGCGGACCCTGTGACCCGAGACTCCCGGTGAGCGGCACTCTATTGTTTTTTGCTGTTTACATTTCAAGGTGGTGGTAGCCTTGTTTTGTAAGCTACAGATGACTCTGGCACCAGAAGGAAACACTGGAGTGTAGGAGCATTCAGAACTTCTCAGAAGGGGTAAAATTTTGGATATCTTTCTCCACCTGTTTGCAGTGAGTAGACTTATAGATACATTATAGCACCAATTTTTTTTTTTGCAGACTGTTTCATAAAAAGCAGAGATTCCAGTAGGACTCTCATGCTGGTGCTTGCCAGACCTTAAGCTATGCAACAATTGTGATCCCATAAGGCAGGTGCATTAAATAACATCTGTGTTTTGAGAAGTTCAGGTACATTCAGCTTAGAATGGCCATAACTATTGCATTATTATTAATATTGTTCTCAATTCTGGCTCTCAATTGGGAGTGTTGACTAAGATATTATCTAGAGTAGTGGAGCTTTTCCCTGTTGGAAAGCTCTATCTGCTCTCAGATTGGATGGTATCTAGTTCTCCAGAAGAGACAAGGGGCCACATGTATGAATCTCGCCGGGTCGGGGCGCACCTTTCCGCCAGTTTTCCGCCGGAATCTGCGCCTGATTTATGTCGGGGCCGGGGCGCGCTCATACATACAATGTAAAGTCCGCTGCGCCTCGCCTGTGTTTTAGGCGCAGTGCGGGTCCGAGGCGCAGTGCGGCGCTGCGCCTAGGATTCGGCGGCGGAGGTAGCGCACTCATACATGCGGGGAAAAGTCCGCCGCGCCTGGCCAATGTGTTAGGCGCAGTGCGGGGACTGAGGCGCAGTGCGGGGCTGCGCCTATGATTCTCCACCGGAGGTAGCGCACTCATACATGCGGGGAAAAGTTCCCTGCGCCTCGCCAGTGTGTGTGGGGCACAGTGCGGGGACATGGGCGCAGTGCGGGACTTAGGCGCCGTGTGGGGCTGCGCCGAAAAAACAGTTCCGATGCGAGACAGGCTGGAACAGCGAGAAATCATTCCAGATGTCGGTGCGGAGTATGAATCAAAAATCGCCTTTATAAAGGCGTTCAACATTCTCAGAAAAGAGCTGAAACCTCAAAAATAAAAAATACATAAAACAAAATCACTTTCCAATATCCTAATTCAAGAATTAGGATATTGGAAATTGCCGGGAAATACAGTAATTCAAATTCTGAAAGCTATTCTGATTGGTCGGCATAAACCGGCCAATCAGAATAGGAGCGACAGTGAACCATTAAAACCTATGGGGAAGTTTAGACCAATCAGAATCCACGGCGGGATAGTTCAAAATACAGTAAAAATGCTGAAAGAGCTGATTGGTTAAGCTACCGGGGACTTGGCTAGCTCAGCCAATCAGAATAGGAGCGACAGAGACCCATTCTAGCCTATGGAGAATTATTGACCAATCAGAATAGGAGCGACAAGACCCATTCTAGTCTATGGAGAAGTTTAGACCATCAGAATCCACGGCGGGATAATTCAAAATACAGTAAAAAGACAGAAAAGAGCTGATTGGCTGAGCTAGCGGGTGCTTGGCTATCCCAGCCAATCAGAGCGCGAGCTACTTCTCCCATTATAGTCTATGGAGAGATGGGCGCACTGAAATCTCGGCACTCAGCGCCGTGCAAGTATTAATCAAAAAATTATTTTTATTAAATGTAAAAACATTATCAGATAAAGAGCAGAACCCTTCTTTACAAATAAAAGCAGTTAAAACCCGAACAACGCGTTTGTCGCCGAGACCGGCGCTAACATAGGGAATTGCAATAGAGAGAATTGCCGGGAAATACAGTAATTCAAATTGTTTAAGCTATTCTCATTGGTCGGCATAAACCAGCCAATCAGAATAGGAGCGACAATGTCCCATTATAACCTATGGAGGAGAATTGACCAATCAGAATAGGAGTGACAATGTCCCATTATATCCTATGGAGAAAAATTGACCAATCATATTCAAAGGCGGGACAGTTCAAAATACAGTAAAAATGCAGAAACGAGCTGATTGGTTGAAGCGGCGGGGGCTCGTCCAGCTTAGCCAATCAGAGCGCGAGCTACTTTCTCATAGAGTTCTATAGGGAAAAGAAATTCTGAGCGCGCTCTGTGATTGGCTAAGTTAAAAGAGGTGCCGTTATTTGAACCAATGGGAGAGCGAGCGACGCTCCTATGGGTTTTCTAATGCAATCTGAAATCAAACTGCACACGGCCAAAATCAAATTATAACACTACAGAAGTGGTCCCGATGTGTATATAAAATGAATAATAATATGGGGGTAACGAAAAAAAAAAAAATTAATTCAAGAAAATCATGTTTATTTCTTTATTTTCGTTAGCCAAGGATCAATAGTATGGGTGTACCGAAAATAAAGAAATAAACATGATTTTATTGATGTAATATTTTTTTTCGTTACCCCCATATTATCATTCGTTTTATATATACATCGGGACCACTTCTGTAGTGTTATAACTTGATTTCGGCCATGTACAGTTTTATTTCAGATTGCATTAGAAAACCCATAGGAGCGTCGCTCGCTCTCCCATTGATCCAAATAACGGCGCCTCTTTTAACTTAGCCAATCACAGAGCGCGCTCAGAATTTCTTTTCCCCATAGAACTCTATGAGAAAGTAACTCGCGCTCTGATTGGCTAAGCTGGACGTGCCCCGCCGCTTCAACCAAACGGCTCGATTCTGCATTTTTACTGTATTTTGAACTGTACCGCCTTTGAATATGATTGGTCAATTTTTCTCCATAGGATATAATGGGACATTGTCGCTCCTATTCTGATTGGTCAATTCTCCTCCATAGTTTATAATGGGACATTGTCGCTCCTATTCTGATTGGCTGGTTTATGCCGACCAATGAGAATAGCTTAAACAATTTGAATTACTGTATTTCCCAGCAATTCTCTCTATTGCAATTCCCTATGTAGCGCCGGTCTCGGCGACAAACGCGTTGTTCGGGTTTATAACTGCTTTATTTGAAAAGAAGGGTTCTGCTCTTTATCTGATAATGTATTACACTTAATAAAAATTATTTTTTTATTCATACTTCATGCCGCACTGCGCTGAGTGCAGAGATTTCAGTGCGCCCATCTCTCCATAGACTATAATGGGAGAAGTAGCTCGCGCTCTGATTGGCTGTGATAGCCAAGCACCCGCTAGCTCAACCAATCAGCTCTTTTCTGTCTTTTTACTGTATTTTGAATTATCCCGCGTGGATTCTGATTGGTCTAAAACTTCTCATAGACTAGAATGGGTCTTTGTCGCTCCTATTCTGATTGGTCAATAATTCTCCATAGGCTAGAATGGGTCTCTGTCGCTCCTATTCTGATTGACTGAGCTAGCCAAGTCCCCGGTAGCTTAACCAATCAGCTCTTTTCAGCATTTTTACTGTATTTTGAACTCTCCCGCCGTGGATTCTGATTGGTCTCAACTTCCCCATAGGTTTTAATGGTTCACTGTCGCTCCTATTCTGATTGGCTGGTTTATGCCGACCAATGAGAATAGGTTTCAGAATTTGAATTACTGTATTTCCCGGCAATTTCCAATATCATAATTCTTGATATTCTAGAGTTTTGGAAAGGGTTTTTTTTTTTAAGTATGTTTATTTTTTACGTTCAGCTCTTTTCCGCCTTTATAAAGGCGATTTTTTCGGAATCATACTCCTGCTGCACGGAGCGGAGCGCCGAGATTTCTGTCGCGATCTTCTGTATGCTTCCTCGCATGTTCCGATCCTGCTTCACGTTGCCTCTGTCGGAGGATTTAGACCAAAAAAAATCAGGTCTGACTGTCGGAGCTGCCGAGCGCTGCACTGCGCCTCGCTTTGCCGACTTGCGATCGTACATGCCTCGGAGTTTTCGAGCGCGCCGCGTCCCGCCCCGGAACGCCTACAGCGCGCCCACACCGCACCCATTGCCCACCCCTTCATGCGGGGCGCAGCTGAAAGTGGCGAACACTGCGCCTAACACTGCATGCCAGCCTCCGACAGCGGGATTCGGGCTGGGAGGCGCAGTATACGCCAAAAAACAGGCGTAAAGCCTGATCATACATGTCGCCCAAGGAATCTTGGACTGTAAGAGAAAAGGCATCTTTAAAGGAAACTTCTACTGCTCCCTATGATAGAATGTGGTGATCCAATAACTCATTTACTTCTGTTCCAGAAAGCTTACCAGGCTTAAGTTTTAAGTTACCATGACACACATATTTGTCATGGTTTTATTACAGACCACACTGTATGCAAAACCACTTGTATTCTCTGCCTTATTTATTGAATGACAACAGAGTTGTGTCAGAGACGCCCTAGTCTTTTCCTGGCTTACCCTGCCTAAGAAGAGCAACTGGCCTGATAAGGACGACCCCACATTCATGCCTACCCTGAGCAAGCCCTTGTCAAAACAGAGGCTAAACAGACACACAATAAACAGGCACAGACACAACAGAAAACAGAAAGGCAGCAGAGTCAGAAAGGCCAAGGTCAAACCAGGGGATCAGAGTAAGCAGGCTGAAGAATATTCGAGATAATAACCGAAGTCCACAGCCAGAGGAAATCCAAACGAACAGCAGGAAACACAAGACAGGATACAAAAGGAAATCACAGGTAAAGAAGCAGGAAACAGGTGAGTATAAATGTCCCGCCCCAGCCAGAGAGTGGCCCCGGAAATTAACCATTAAGGTTCTGTGCAAAATCCTGGCTGAGGTTGGAAAGAGACAAAACCTGTTAAAGGACAATACACACATTACTCACAAGTTGAAAGTGGGACATCCACTTAGGAAGTCGTATGGTCCTTGGAAGTGGGGTCTTTATTATCCCATTGGTCATCAGGTCCTTTGACTAGATTGCAAGAATGAGCT
The DNA here is from genome assembly GCA_025379985.1 of Phyllomedusa bahiana. Lineage (NCBI taxonomy): Eukaryota > Metazoa > Chordata > Amphibia > Anura > Hylidae > Phyllomedusa > Phyllomedusa bahiana. The sequence continues at coordinate 15,953 of JAODAL010042532.1, read as the reverse complement.
TGATCTGCTTTTGAGGAAATGGAGTTTTCATTCACCATTTTGATCCAAATATCAATATGTTTCATCTCTAATCCTAAAGTCAAAGCTGGGAATAAAGCTACACACATTAGGCCTCCATTATGAAAACTGTCTAAGCGTAAGACTGTCCATATTGCTCATAGCAATCAGAGCTCAACTTCAATTTCTTTTACTGCTTTGGAAAAATGAAAGCTGCGCTCTGGTTGATTGCTATGGGCAACAAGGACGTTCTTACACTTAGACAGCTTTCATAAATGAGACCCATTACCTTTTGGCTTGCTTATGACCTGTAAAACGGTCAAAGAAGGGAATGTTACTAGTCCTTTATTTTATCTGGACATGCCTGCACAAATATTTTCTACCATTTTTAGTAGATAGTGACTAGCAGAGGAGCTTGAGGTATATTAATAGTATAACTACTATTATTTAAAAGGGTGTTCCAAAAGTAATAACAGCTCCTTGTAAATCCTCTTGTTCCAGCACCGCGGCTTTCCTGGTAATCCCAGACAATGACGTCACCATTCAGTCTTCACAGCTGCATCATAGGCGGCAGCGGTCATCAGCAGTATATTCAGCAAAGGATCGTTTCAGCTGGTAAATGGCTACAGGGTCATGTGAAGAATGAAAAGGGACGTTATTGGCCAGGATTACTAGGATGGCTGCAGCACTGGAATAATGGGTTTACCAAGGCAAAGTTGTTTTTTTTTGTCTTGTTTTTATTTTTAATCATTCCTGATGTACTTAAAAGCATTTTTTTTATTTTTGGAATATCCCTTTTAATACAATTTAAAAAAAAATGACTACTCCTGGTAATAATATTGACCACAGGGAGGTATAGAGATAACTGAGAGCTAAAGCAAATAAAACTAGAACAGTAACTAAAAAGAGCAGAATGAGTAGAGACAGATTGAACATGGCTATCTTATAGTTAAGCACATGGAACAACATGTTAACAAGATACAACAACTCCTTTCCAGATGAAGTGAGAAACCTTCTGATTATCTGGTAATAGTAAAACCAAGGTGGGGACTGCAAACAAAAGCGCAACAGTGTATGTGGGAATCTGCCATGCTTGTGCAGAACTAACACAGGCTGTACAGGTATACTTGTATATAACACACAGGTGTTAAAACCTTCAAGGAGCTCCACAATAGAGAGCAGTGTGTAGCATGATAACAAGAAGGAATCTGTATTTCAACTGTAACAATAAAGGGTAGATGTCTACATGTGTATATAGAAAATATTTATTTACAGGAGACAGACCAAACACCACCTGTCTGACATCAGAAGTACAAAGACTCAAAGGTGTTGAGTATGGGTTTCCAATATATAGAATACTCACCTTATTAAAGGGGTCCCCTAGAAATTGGAATGAAAAGTGATCAACATGTTTCATGTATCCCAAAATGGTACCAAAAGAACTACATTTCAGCCCCAAAAAGTGCACCCTCACTTAAAGGGGTTGTCTAACTATAAGGATTGCTTTTTTTGTTTAAAGATCTTGCAAAAAAAAAGTCACTTTGCAATATGTGTTTCCATTAACAGTTTTCCTACCCTTTTTGAGATATCCCCTCTTGTATGGGTTGCATCCAAACTCCTCAGGTTGCTATAGCTACAGACCTGTTCATTCTCTCATGATAGACTGCCAGCACTGGTTGCTATAGCTACAGACCTGGCTCTATTGCAGTCTAGTAGAAGCCAGTAAACATACTCCCGAATTCAAAATGAAATAAAAAAAACAGGACTGAGGTAAGATGAATCAATATAGTAAGACCACACCTTTAAACATTCAACCTGTCCTATCAGCATGAAGGAAAGATCACCATCATTGTGCTGCTGACAGGGATGAATGTATTGTTGTCCAGTGTCCTCCTGATGGTGGTCTCATTAACATTAGCTTATGTTAGAAAGGCTTTTAGTTTGTTTAGTTTAAAGACCTTGGCTTTCTTTGTGATTTCAAGAACTATTACATAGCATGCTCCTTACAGTAATCTTTGTTAATTGGCCATTCCTGAGAAGTGGTCTTGAATGTCTTTCAGGCTGTCTGTTGATTGGTGGAGTCCAAACTCTTAAGATGGTTGTTTGTAATCATTTCTAGCCTGTACACTTTATGACCACTCTACAAGTGGTCTTAACCATGCATATGTTAAATTTATATATTGTATACTTTATTATATTGCAATGTATATAAATAAATAATAATGATGATGACTTTGCACTATTTTGGTGTTCTGGTGCTTTAAAGGGCTTTTGCCACGATCTAATTTCATACCTCCTGCATCTAGCTCATCAGCTCTGTGTGCTCAGAAGGGGGTGTGTGTGTGATTTGGTTGAATTGCATGTCATGTGACCCAGCAGGATGACATCACCATGCGTTTCCTCTCTGTTGTCAAAGAAATGTCTGTTTATGTAAAGCATTGTGAGTAGCTGAGAGGTAAAGTTTTTGCCTCCAGGGACAAGGGTCCTAGGTTCAAAACCCAGCAGGAACCATGCCTGTTTTGTTTTTTTTCTCCTTATCAATGCACAAACCTCATTGAGGTTTCTTTTTTATTTATTTGCACTGTTTAACTAATTACTAAGGAGCACAGAGGAAAAGGATAGAATGACAGCACCTTTTTTGGGGTTTGAACACTCAGGCCCCAAGGCTGCCTGAGAGGAGAGTGATGTCTGAGCATGGGGCGACAAGAGTGGGGTGAGGGAGCTCTCAGCCCTGGTTGTATCCCCTGGAGACTAGCCTGTAAACAAATGGATCACTAAAGGAGCAGCTAAGACAAAAAACGGGCAGAAATTTTTAAAAAATAATGAATGGTGAAAATGTTTTTTATTTCATTTGCAAGCTTCCCACGTCAATTTTACTTCGTGGCAAAACCCCTTTAAGCATTTAAGGGTCATTCATCCTACACAGCCAGTCAGTTGCTGTAGTTGTTGTGGACTGTTAAGAGTTGTAGTATTGCAACTTAAATTGGATCATCAGCCCATTAGCTGATGGTGGAGCAGAGGCCAGGAACACCAGACCTGAAAAGGGAAATAGCCACTGAAATAAATCCCTGCTTGGCCTTACTGCAAGTGGTGCAGAAGCAATTAGATACAGATGTGAGAAGTGAGACAAGAGAAGTGTGTTCCTCCAGATGTAATGATCTGTCTGCATTGTAACTGCAATAAATTATATCTGTACCTGGACAACATGAAGTGCCATGAGTAAAACCTGCTAAAACGCCAAAGCTGTTGTTGTGTCTCTGTGGTTCTTCTCAATTTGTGCACTACAAATCCTAGCACAGCATTGGTAGGCCTAATCAGCCAATACGAAAACATAGACAATACCATTAGCAGATTTTTATGCAGAGTATACACCCAAGACCTAATTGGAGACTTCCCTTGGTTCTCCCATACAGTGGTTGCCAAAAGTATTGGCACCCCTGCAATTCTGTCAGATAATACTCAGTTTCTTCCTGAAAATGATTGCAATCACAAATTCTTTGGTATTATTATCTTCATTTAATTTGTCTTCAATGGAAAACCACAAAAAGAATTGTCATAAAGGCAAATTGCATATAATTCCACACCAAACAATAAAAAGGGGTGGACAGAAGTATTGGCACTGTTTGAAAAATAAATGTGAACTTCTCTAATTTGTGTAATTAACAGCACCTGTAACTTCCCTGTGGCACCTAACAGGTGTTGGCCATAACTAAATCACACTTGCAGCCAGTGACATGGATTAAAATTTGACCAACCTCTGTCCTGTGTCCTTGTGTGGACCACATTGAGCATGGAGAAAAGAAAGAAGACCAAAGAACTGTCTGGGGACTTGAGACTCCAAATTGTGGGGAAGCCTAAAGCAATCCAAGGCTACAAGTCCATCTCCAAAGACCTGAATGTTCCTGTGTCTACCGTGCGCAGTGTCATCAAGAAGTTTAAAGCCCATGGCACTGTGGCTAACCTCCCTAGATGTGTCAACCCGTACTATCCGTCGGCGTCTGAATGAAAATGGACTGTATGGTAGGATACCCAGGACGACCCCACTTCTTACCACGAGACATAAAAAAGCCAGGCTGGAGTTTGCCCAAACTTACCTAGAAAGCTTAAAATGTTTTGGGAAGAAGTTCCCCTGTGTCGATGAGACAAAAGTAAGCTTTTTTGGGAAAAGACATCAACATAGAGATTACAGGAAAAAAAAGAGGCATTCAAAGAAAAGAACACGGTCCCTACAGTCAATCATGGCGGGTTCCCTGATGTTTTGGGGTTGCTTTGCTGCCTCTGGCACTGGACTGCTTGACCATGTGCATGGCATTATGAAGTCTGAAGACTACCAACAAATTTTGCAGCATAATGTAGGGCCCAATGTGAGAAAGCTGGGTCTCCCTCAGAGGTCTTGGTCTTCCAGCAGGACAAAGACCCCAAAAAACACTTCAAAAAAAACACTAGAAAATGGTTTGAGAAAAAGGCACCGGAGACTTCTAAAGTGGCCAGCAATGAGTCCAGACCTGAATCCCATAGAACACCTGTGGAGAGATCTCAAAATGGCAGTTTGGAGAAGACACCCTTTAAATCCTCAGGGACCTGGAGCAGTTTGCCAAAGAAGAATGGTCTAAAAATTCCAGCAGAGCATTGTAAGAAACTCATTGATGGTTACTGAAGCGGTTGTTCGCAGTTATTTTGGCTAAAGGGTTTTGCTACCAAGTATTTGGCGAGGGTGCCAATACTTTTGTCCACCCATTTTTGAAGTTTTGGGTGAAATGATCAATGATTTGATTTTTGTCTCATTCTGTTTTTGTGTTTTTTTTTATTGCAAGCAAAAAAAAATGAATATATTTAAAACCAAAGAATTTGTGATTGCAATCATTTTCAGGAAGAAACTGAGTGTTATCTGACAGAATTGCAGGGGTGACAATACTTTTGGACACCACTGTATAACTTCCAATATATATTAGGTTGTCCTTAATCCAGTATGCATCTTAATAAAGAAAATCCATTTTATTCCGTGTACAACATGAGCTTCATAACATTTCAAATACTTTAGAATGCAAACTAGTAAAGAGGGTAGTATACTGAAGGTTTTGGAGCAGAAAAATACTTTTAGATCACGGCATGATTAATGTCTTTTCAGGATAGCGAAGAAACGCCAAGCACCGAGCAAGAGAGCATGCACACCTGTGTGACCTTTTTTTAGACTGCCTGTCCCCTTTCTCATGTATGCGTGCATCCTACTGTTATCACCTTACATACCTATCCTACATGAAAACCAACAAAACTAGCCGATATTTTATAAGTCCTATAGGAACACATTTAAATTTAAATTGTGATTCAAGCATTTAGGAGACAGGGTTTCCAAAGTACTAATCCAATATGCCTCACATTGCAGCAATTGCTGCTTAACCTGTTTGGCATCTCCTCCCCATATTTTCTCTTATACACTCCACCGCAATTCTGATACTCAATGGGTCATTTCCAAAAAATGCCTAACCACTGTGTTTTCCCTGTGTTTTTTCTTATTGTCTTTACTCTCCATACCTGCCAAATCTATGACTAATCAGCCAACACACCACACACCTGCATTCAAGGTGCATTCACTAGCACCTTACATGTCTGATGGGTGTCAACAACTCTTCTTCTGAAGTCCTCAGAAATCTCCTTTGTTTGTGCCATAGTACAATTCCACGAACACATTTTGTGAAGATCAAATGATCACTGTTCTTTATACCCATACCGACACAGGATGTACCCATACGTCCTGATGCTGGTAAGGATCTATGTAGTGGGATTACTCAGTAACTCGCAGCTGACACCTGCCAGTAACAGAAGGAAATGGAGCCGAGTCTGTTACTTGCTGTTTAACCCTTTAGACGCCGCAGCGATCACGGCCGCGACATTCAAATGAATGAGAAACGGTTTGAGTGGCACCCCAGCAGTAAGATCGGGGGGTACCAAAATGTTACAATTGTGTCTGGAAGCCTTATGAAGACTTCCATCGCTGCCATGTATGTGAGTCCATCACTTCCTGCACCAGTCGGGAAGTAATAGAATGGCCACCTTTGATCACCTTTCTGCATTGTTTATAAAATGCAGAAAGATGTACTAACAATTGTGCCCCCTTAGTGGTCAACTACCCTAGGGGGACTCAAAGTTACAGTAAAAAATGTTTTAAAGTACAAGTATAAAAAGAAATAAAAAATATTAAAATTTCAAATTACCTTCCTTTTGCCACATTACAAATTACAAAAAAAAATTACAAAGCTGCACATAATTTGTATTGTCAAGTCCATAAAAGTCCGTTCTATTAAAATATGACATCACTTATCCTGAACACCACAGGAAAAAATTACAAATGCCAAAATTGTGGGTTTTTGGTGTCATGGGGGCTGGCGCGGCCGTCCGCGACCAGCCTCGTGCTGCCCGGGCCCGGCGCTTGTTCACTTACCCGTCCACGCTTCTGTGCTTCCTGCTCCTGCCTGTCCCAGCTGCCATGCGCGCACCCGCTGCTTAGGGCACGCGAGCAACGACTGGTCTGGATTTAAAGGGCCAGCGCGCCGGTAATTTGTCAATTGCTGGCCGCAGGTCCTATATAATGTACATGCCCCCTGCACTCTCTGCCAGATTTTTAGTGTGTGTTAGTGAGTCTTGAGAGTGTTGGAGTTCCGTATTGATATACCGTGTACCAGTCCGTTCCGCTACGTTTCCTGACCGCCCGTTTGCCCCCTGTTCTGACCGTCTGCCCCTCTTGACCACGAACCTCTGCCACCCATCCTGACCTCCTGCCTGTCCCCGACTACGTCTCTGGTTTACGATTCTGTACCACGCATTACCCCGGCCGCCATCGCAAGCAAGTCACGTCAGGGGTAGAGACCTGGTAGCCTCATGCTGCAGCAAGTCCATCCCGCTTTGCGGCGGGCTCTGGTGAATGCCGGGGGCTACTTTGACTCCTCTCCCTGGCGTGGCTTAACTATCATCGCTTGCGGTGGTCCAGCGAATCCACCAAACCCGTTACATTTGGTAATTTTACGTCTCCTAACAATTGGAATAAAAAGTTATGAAAAAGTCGCATCTATCCCAAAATGGTAGCAATAAAAAGTACACTTCAGCCTGCAAAAAACACACCCCCAGGTCCATAGGTGGAAGTACAGAAAGATTAACTGGTTGCAGAAAATGGTGCTGCAGCACAAATTAAACATTTTTTTATGTTACTAAAAAACCTATATATTTGGTATATACCTATAAAATACTGATAATACATCATTTATACTGAAGAGTGAATGCCGTAAAAATGAAACCCTCGCTTTGTAAGTTTTTTTTTCCACATTTCACCCCACTTAGAATTTTTTTTTTGCTGTTTTCCAGTATATTCTCTGGTGCAGTCAGTGACACCATTAGAAAGTACATGTTGTCCTGCAAAGTAAAAGCCCTCATATGCCTATGAAGATGTAAAAATAATAGTTATAACTCTTTTCACATGGTGTTTTTTGAAGCATAAATTTACGCTTCAAAATCAGCTTCCAGACCAGCTTCAAAAAATTGCCTGATTTAGAGGCTTATTTTGAAGCGTTTTTTGGAAAAATCTTATCCCCACTGTTTCCTATTGGGATTTTACAAGCGAAAAAACGCCTCAAGAATTGAAATGCCAATTATTTTTATGGCCATAATTTCATCCAAAAAATGGCTTGCAATTATGCTTGTGTAATACGCTTCGTGTGAACAACAAGGCGTATTTTACATTATATTCAATGAGGAATGATTTGAAACTTGTCTGAGGCTGATTTTGGGCCGTTTTCCAGCATGTAAAACGCACTAAAACATGGCCCAAAAATTGCTATGTGAACATACCCTTAGAAGACAGGGAGGAAAAAAAAACACCAAAGAGACATATTTTTATCACCAGCTGTCAGTATGGGGTTAAATTAAACAGGGCACGCATTCACATCTAATTTTCACCCCAATGGATTGAAAACACCTAACTGTAACTTCACCTTCAAATTATCTGCTATTCCCAAGGGTGCTTTCACATGTAGCGTTTTCTGGTGCATTTTTCTTGCCCAGCATTAATTGCTGTGTATTTTAGCAAAAAACACAACAAAAACGCTCCATGTGAAAGCATCCTAAAGGTTCACATACTTTGACCCACTATCTCTAATCTGTGAGTGGCATTCTTTCTCAATATATAAATGACCATGTCTAATATTTTTGAGTCCTTAGTTTGATTTGGTTCTCTATCTTCATTCAAGATTTGCCAGAATCTGATTTCGTTTTATGTCAAATTTATGCAAAAATATAAACATTTCTGAAAGTTTAGCAAACTTTCAAGCACCACTGTTTAGTTCTACAAAACACATGCACTACTCACAAAAAGTTAGGGATATTTGGCTTTTTTTTTTATGAATTTCACCATTAAACTCCTTGATAGAGATCAGAAACTTGTGCAAAAAGCACTGAAACACTGAACAGTTGGACATGTGCATTCTAAAGTTAAGAGATGGTCTCATTTAGTGAATTTAAAAAAAAAAATTCAAGACATTTTGGGCGACGTCAGAAAAGAGGCACCGTAACACCATTTGTAAGGCGCATTTAATGAATGTATAGTGCACCTGAATGAAGGAATCTGTCAAAAGCTGGCATGTGATATGCTATGAGACTAGATTAGGCACATCAATTTTACTATGCATGGTATATCATTGCTAGCCTATTTGATGTGCCTACTTTATGCACATCCAAATGTGTCGTGGCTAGTGTATAGTTTGCCTAGTTTTGGTGTACTACAGTTCATTTATATCGATAATAGGGTGTCAACAGTTTTTTGGCTCAAAATACACACAAAAAATGGTGCAGCCCTAATGGGACAAGTCACCCTTTATGTTCATCCTGAAATTTCAACCAAAAATATCCCTAACTTTTTGTGAGCGTTGTAAAACGCATGCACACTGGATGATACATCAGTAGTACTATTTTCTGTTTCAAGTATCTTTTGACACATGCGTACCTTTTGAAACAGAAATGCTTAATAGACTCATCCATCTATGGGTGTGTTAGGGGTTGTACTTGTATTGGGATCTTAACAGTAGTGGATTGCCATGGGAAACCAGGGAGTATGGTGGCCTGGTTGTGGCACGGGAATAGCTCATAGTTAAGGCAGGCAGTTTTGGCCTGTGTATGTAGTGTGCTGTGAGCCAGGAGGAGCTGGGCAGCCAATCAGGAAGCTCGAGGGGTGGAGCTGGGCTGAGAAGAAGGGGGCCAGCTTGTGCAGAGGGAGAAGTTGCAGTTGATGACGTTAGGCCCCGTTCACACGGCTTATTTTGCCGACGGATGGCGCCGTATTCCGCGCCGGACTTTTGCTATCAATACGGCGCCAATGCCGACGGAGTCATTACGGTAATCCACTGCTCTCATTGAGAACAGTGGAATCCGTCGCTCCTCCCCGCTCGGCAAATCCGCCGCGGGGGGAGAAAGGGACATGCACATATTTACGGCACGGACGCGCCGTAAACAATGCATTGTCTATGGGCGGAGCGGCCCCCGCCGCCGCTCGCTCCCCTGCCCACCCCCCGCCCCTTATTCACGGCGGATTGTGCGCTCAATAAGCCGTGTGAACGGGGCCTTAGAGTTGTCAGTTGAGAGTCAGTCAAAGGACATTAGACAATGACAGGAGAGAGAAGTGTGATCCTCAGAGTTGCAGTAGCCATGAGGGGTGGAATAGTTTATTGGATATTGTTCAGATAGAGTAGAAAGACATGTCCTTGTACATACAGTTGAAACCAGAAGATTACAAAAACTATATAGAAAGACACAGATGCATGTTGTTTTCACTATCTGTCGTGGAATAAGAATAAACCTTACCCATTTTAGGTAATTTAGAATGACCAAAATTATTTATATTTGCAAAATGCCAGAATAATGAGAGTGAGAGAATTTTGAAGGCATTTTAATTACTTTCTGCAAAGTCAAAAGTTTACATACACAGGATTACTATGCCTTTAAACTATTTGGGACAGCCCATATTATGATGGATGTCTTTGGAAGCTTCTGATAGGTTTATTGGCAACATCTGAGTTAATTAGAGACAGACAACCTGTGGATGTATTTTTATGCACACTAGAAACACATTGCTTCTGAGTGTAACATCATGGGAAAGTCTAAAGAAATCAGCCAAGATATCAGAAAGAGAATTGTGGACTTGCACAAGTCTGGATCATTATTGGGTACAATTTCCAGATACCTGAAGGTGCCTTGTTCATCTATACAAATAATTAAACACAAGTACAAACAAGATGGGAATGTCCAGCCATCATACCGCTCTGGAAGGAGATGGCTTCTGTGTCTCCGCGATGAATGGGCTATGGTCTGACATGTGCATATCAACCCAAGAACAAAAATAAAAGACCTTGTGAAGATGCTAGTGGAATCTGGTAAAATTGTGTCATTATCCACAGTGAAATGAGTACGGTATCAACATGGACTGAAAAGTCACTCTGTCAGAAAGAAGCCATAACTCCAAAAGAAACATATAAAAGCCAGATTAATGTTTGTAAATGCACACTGGAACAAAGACCTACGTTTTTGGAAACTTAGTTAGTGGTCTGAAATTGAACTGTTTGGCCATAATGACCATTGTTACGTTTGGAGGAAAAAGGGAAAAGCTTGAAAGCCTAAGAACACCTTCCCAACTGTGAAACACGGGGGTGGCAGCATCATGTTGTGGGGTTGTTTTGCTGCAGGAGAATGGAGCACCTCACAAAATAGATGGCATCATGAGGAAAGAAGATTATGTGGCAATACTGAAGCAACATCTTGAGACATCAGTCAGGAAGTTAAAGCTTGGGTGGAAATGGATCTTCCAAATGGAAAATGACCCAAAGCATACTGCCAAACTGGTTGCAAAGTGGCTTAAGGATAACCAAGTCAATGTTTTGAGCTAAATATCAGGCAGCCAATTACAGCAAAGGGGGTGTGGCCGTATCTCAGGCTGCTGATTTAGCTTTAGACACACACAGATTAGCTCAAATCTGCTATACTAAATGTTTTAGGTAATGCAAACCAATTGCAAAAGTGCTTATTTTTTCTAGGATTGCAGTATTTTCTTTATCCTGCCTTCCAAAAAACAGATTTAAAAGCGATCAAAAATCATTGTCACTCCATAAACGATACCAATCATGACTATATAAACTGGGTATTGCCATAATCGTCTTGACCCAGAGAGTAAAACTAACTTGTCATGGATACTGCACGGTGAGAGCTGTTAAAAATAAAAAACACTACTATGATTGCAGTATTTTCTTCACCTTGCCTTCCAAAATAACGGATTTAAAAGCGATCAAAAAGCCCTGTCCTCCCACAAATGATACCAATAAAAACATCAACTCATCTCACAAAAAACAAGCCCATACACACCTCCTTACACAGAAAAATGAAATGTATGGCTTTCAGACTTTGTCGATGCAAAAACAAGTTTTCCTTTTTGAATTAAAGTGTTTTTATTGTGTAAAAGCAGTAAAACATAAAAAATACAAGCTGCTTATTGCTGTAAAATTAAGCCCAAATAACTGTGTTGAAACGGCATTCCCTTTCCCCCTCATTTTCATGGCCCAATACTAAAAAAAAAAAGTGGAACACCTGTGCGCCCAAAAATCACAACATACCCCTAGGGGAGATCCATGAGGGGTGTTGAATCCAAAATGGGGCAACTTCTGGAAAGTTTCACCTGTTCTGGTACTTTGGAGCCTTTGTAAATGCGGCATGGCCCCACCAAAATCTGTGTTCCAAAAGCCAAATAGCGCTTCCTCCTTTGTATGCCTTGCTTAGCGCCCCAAACAGCAGTTGGAAAAAATTGTGCAACAAATTTTGGGGTGCTTTTTTCCAGGATTCCTTGTAAAAAATGAAACATTTTCAGCTTAAATTGCAGATTGTTAGAAAAAGAAATTTTCATTTTCAAAGCCTAGCACTAAAAAAAATCGTGAAACACCTGTGGGGTTGATATACTCACTACACCCCAGGATATAAACAGGACCGAGGTAATATGAATCAATGTAGTGAGACAACCCCTTTAACTTTTTCAATGGACTTTCTTTACAAATAAGAGCAGGCAACACAAATAGCCTTGATATCCTGGTCAAGCTGAACTCTGCTGCATCTGCAGGCAGAAGTAAATAAAAAATTTTACCAAATACATTTCTTTTCTGATTTTGCTTCATTTGAAAGATAAGGCAGGTTATCTATCCTAGTTGTGTGCAGATGGTTTTCGAGGTTACTGACCACCTCTGTACTTTCGCAGTGGTTGCTGGTTTTGTGACATCACTCCCTGCTATGTCTTAACAGCAAGTAGGGGCTTGTTAGCCAGGATCTTATTAGGGGGCTTTCACACAGCGCAGTTTTGGTGCAGTTTTAGTTGCACTCCAATTATGTGCCTTTATTACCAGCAAACTTTTATCACTTATCTAAACTGTTGGAAAGTGAGTAATAACTTAGTGTGTCTGTAATCCACGACCAAACACAGTCATTGATTACTTACTTGAAACACCTTTTTGAACAGTTTAGACAACTGAAAGAGGCTTGTTGGTAATGAAGGAAGTTTAATTTGAGTGCAGTTGCAACTGCACCAAAACCGCGCTGTGTGAAAGGACCTTTAGTGTGCTTCTCAGTCTCTTATCTTTGTTACTGAACAGGGAGAATTTATTAGATTTGTGCCATCCTGACAAAGCTGCAGATCACATGGCTATAATAGTTGGTGCTTGAAGCATTACAGCATACCTCCCAACTTTTAGAGATTGCAAAGAGGGACACATCAGACCACACCTCTAACCATGCCCAATCACAAGACATCACACCAAGACACAAATTTAATGCGCATAATAATAGCCTAGAATGCGCCTGATTATTGAACTTGCTCTACAAAGAGTCTTAAATCTGGCACATTCTAGCGCTAGTATGACATTTCTTGCTTAGGTATACCACTTTGGAATTGGTATACCTGTTTCAGCAGTAATTTGCCTAGAAATGCCATAGCGAAGAAATAAATCTATAGCTTCTCTACGGTTTTAGTGCACTCCCCATCCCGCACGCACCCCGAGATCGGGCGTATTGCAAAGTGCCGCGGACGCTATGTATTGCGCCTGATAATGATGTGCAGGCTATTTAAAAATGTAGTGAATGGGGCTACGCCTGATATCGGGCTGAAAAGACGCCAGATATCTGGTGCAGCCCCGTTCACACATGCCACCCAAAAGGTCTAAAGATACATGTGGCCTTGCACACATATTAGTGATTACAGTAAAGTTACATCAAAGGGCTCACAGGAGATGTCTTCTCTGATGAGTTGTTCTCTTCTCTGATGAGTTGTTCTCTGCTCTGATGAGTTTATCACGTCAAGGGAGGTACAGTGAGCCATGACTGGAACCCAGCCCACTGTCCCTGCCTAATTGACGTTTCACCCTAGGCGGCAGACGCCAACTGGGTTACAGTCCCTGCGCTGTGAGTGCTGGGGCCGTAAGGAGGAAGAATCGTCAGATAGTCCAGGTCAACAACAAATCAGGAAAGCCAAGCCACAAATCAGAACCAGAGAGAAAACCTAAACAAGCCGAAGTCAAACACAAACGGGAGCGAGGTACAAAATCGGAGCGCAAGACAGGGTCAGGAAAACAAGCAGAGGTCTGGTACACGGATAAGCAAACAACAACTATACGCACAGGTAATGAAGGCAGCCACATGAATATCACAGGAGCTGCACTCAGCCTGCAGGGAGTTTAAATGTGATTCTCCTGTAGCTGATTGGAGCGGTCTCCGGTCCTCCCATTGGCTGGTGCGACACGCCCCCTGTCCAGAGTGGCTGGGCCTCTGTCACAGAGCTGCCAGCAGACTGTCTATCCGGGTGGGGTTGCAAATTAGCTGCTGCAGACTGTTGCTCCCTGCAGGCTGAGCGTCGCCTAGCCCTGACAGAGTTGTTCTCCTTCCCTTTTCTTCTCCATCCAGTTCCAGAATACCATGATGTCTTCTCCCGGCCTCAACTCATCACTGCAGAATTTACCACACAAACATCTTAGACTGCTTACTTTTCCAGCACTTCCCTACAATTTCCACCTCTGTACAAACTCCCTATCCATAGTGCCCCCCGATGGTAGGAATAACCCCCTTGTGCCCCAAGTAGTAAAAGTGTCCCCTAATGGCTATGGGGATCTCATTTGTGTACCAAGTCTTCATCTTCTTTTGCATCCCCAGATAGTAGTTAAATCCCTCAATTTAGTAGGTAGGCAGATAAGTAAACCCACTTCTAGGTAGGTATATAGGCCCCTCGTAGGTATATATGCCCCTTGTAGGTAGATATAGGCCCTTGTAGATCGCTAGACCCCCTGTAGATAAATATATAAGCAGATTTAGGTACATACATTTATAGGTCACCTCTAGGTAGATATAGAGGCACTCTGTTGGTAGGTAGACACCCTGTAGGTATATAGGGCCTTTGTAGGTATATATGAACACTGTAGTTATATATAGCCTCCTGTAGGTATTTATTTCCCTGTAGGTATATATGCTCCTGTAGTTATATAGAGGTTTTCTGTAGGTATATAGAGGCCCCTGTAGGTAAATATGCCCCTTTTAGGTTTATATTTAGGCCCTCTAATTGTTAAAAATGAAAACAAAGCTATCACATCTCCATGTTCCCCCATCAAGCTGCGGACGCTAGTGTCCGGTATGGGGGTGTGACATTATCATGTCACCTCTGCTGAGACGCTACTCTCAGCATCTCCTAGGCCAAAAGCCTCAGTCATAGACCTGGAGCTCTTGGCCTAGGAGACACAACAGCACATGCGAAATACAGTACACCAGTACACGACCTGCGCTGATTAACGTAGTCAGCAGTCATAGTTTTTAGCTGTATGTGCGCCCCAAGGATGATCATACATTTAGAAACATGCTGCAGAGCTCGAGGCCCACTTGGGAGCCAGTACTCTTCTGGTGGGCCCCAAGCCATAGATGCCAAGTCTCCCGCTTCTGGCGGGACTCTCCCGCAAATTGGGGTCATGTCCCGCCCCCCCGGTGAGCCAGCAAAATCTCCCGCCGGGCAGCGCACGCAGGAGGTCCTGCTCATGAGTGTGACTGTGATCTGCTGCCGGCGGAGGGGTCAGAGGCTCATGACAGCACGATCATGAAGAACAAATGTGGAAACAAACATTACAGCCGCACAGGTCAGCCCTTATTTTCCATAGCACATTATCGTCCCGGAGGACGCAGCTCACACTGGAAGCAGCATACCGGATGCTGGGAGATGCTATCTGATAATGTTTGTCTGGCAGAAGTTGTGAGCTGCACCTCCCAGCATCTGGTGATGCTGCCTCCAGTGTGAGCTGGCGTTTCCACTATCTCTGGCCTGTCAGTTTTGTCTCTCTGGCCGCTGGACTCCCCCTCATTCTCTGACCTGACCACTCCCCTGCACTCCATCTCATTCCCCTCCTTCCCCCTCCTCTCCTCTCACCTCCTCCTCACTGAGCAGCGATGACAGATGAGAGCGTCTCTCAATGTCTGTGGGTTCCTGTCATGTTGGAGAGCGGTGAGTGACATCTCTAAGAGCATTGGCTAACAATAAGGGCACTACCTGGCTAACAATTAGGGGCAACTACCTGGCAACAATGGGGCAGCATACCTGGCAAAAACAATGGGGCACTACCTGGTACAATGTACCTGGCAACAAAGGGGGCACTACCCCGGCAAAAATGGGCGGCACTACCTGGCAAACAATGGGGGCAATACCTGGAAACAGAGGGGGCACTACCTGGCTAACAATGGTGGCACTACCTGGCAAAAGGGGGGCACTACCTGGCTAACATGGGGGCACTACCTGGCAACAGAGGGAGCACTACCTGGCAAACAGAGGGGGCACTACCTGCAAGAATGGGGGCACTACTTTGGCAAACAGAGGGGCTCTACCTGGCAACAGGGGGGCCACTACCTCGGGGGCAAAC
>JAODAL010042531.1:0-34712 GCA_025379985.1 Phyllomedusa bahiana | reverse complement strand
AAATACTTTGGAAACCCCAAAGGGGCCCCCCACATCCCCCATTGATCAGCTGTGATTGAGGGGAAACTGCAAAGTTTCGTTTCCCTACAGTCCCCCAAGGGGCAAAGAAGAATTTCAATTTTTTCCACTATAATCATTCTCCCTTTTGGTAACACAGGCCCTGCGGATATAAAGAAGAGGGCTCCCTTTTTAAAAACAAACTGAAACCCCTTTTTTAACGGGAATCTTTGAGTTCGGCATAAATATCTACAACACAATTTATAACACAAGCCAATAGACCAAAGCCAAATTGTGGCATTGGGCTATAGGGCTCCCTTAGTCATTGGGCAACCTCTGCAATCCCTTTGCCATATGCCCCTGATTGGACGACTGTAATGCTTCAATTTCCCCTTCGGAGGCGCTGTAGGGAAATTGAACACTTGTGTCCAATTCCTCCTTAAGAAAATAGTTGATCAATGGAGGATGTAGGTGCTCAGGGGCCAGAAAGAAAGATGATTATGTAGCAAAATCCAAGCTCAGTATTAGGCTGGACTAATAAAAGGTTTAAATACTTTGGAAATCCCAAAGGGACCACATACAAATTTTTTTAAACAGCGGGAAATTTTGGGGGGAAAATTGGATCAAGTATTCAATTTCCCTACAGCGCCTCCGATGGAGAAATTAAGAATTACACAGTTTCCTCTACAATCTGTTATCAGTCTGGGTAATGCAGGTTGCCAAGTTAAAAAGTTAAAAAAAGCGACAACACGGGTTTTCAAAAAGCAGTCCCTGGATTCCACACTTAAATTTTACGTTGTGTGACTGTACGCCTAAAGGGGTTGTATACTTTAGAAATCCCAAAGGGACCACCCAAATCCTCCACTGATCAGCTGTTGTCTGAGGGGAATCAGACACGTGTTCAATTTCCCTACAGCGCCTCCGAAGGAGAAATTAAGCATTACGTCCAATCAGGGGCATAAGGCAAAGGGATTGCAGAAGTTGCAAATGCTTCTCCCCCCCCCCGATACCTAAGGGAGCCCTACAGCCAAATGCCACAATTTGGTTTTGGGCTATTGGGTTGTGTTGTAAATATTTATGCCTCATATATCCAGGAATCCAATTACAGGGTTTTCTAGTTGGGTAAATAGAGGGACATACACATTCCAAATGCCAGCAGCACACTATCAACTAAAAAAATTCTGGAAAAGGGTACTGGGAAAAAATTTTTGGGGTTTTAGTTTGCACTTTTTATCAAAATGCTTAAGTCCACCCCCGATTCTCAAGGGGGGCCCCAATGCGGGGGGTCCTAGCAAAACGTTCCCCTCATTGGAGTCTGTTCAACCCCTCTTCAGGGAGTGATAAAAGAGCAAAATGGCACACTGCACTGATTTAAAACCTTTGAAGGTGGGCGGAGTGAAAAAAGCCAATGAAGGCAGCCACCCTCCTTATACAGACAAAAGTCAAAATTTGGCTTACGGGTTTTTTAAATCAGTGCGTATCTCAGTTGGGTCCTTTCACCCCCTAAAGTATGGGGGCTGAACAACTCCAAAAAAGGGAACTTTTAGGGCTAGGACCCCCTGTTGGGGCCCCCTTGACGAAAGGGGGAAAGGGGGGTTTAAAAAGGGGGTTGTCTCGCTACAAAAAATACTTTAAAATTGTAGGGAACACAAAATAAAGACATTTTCCCAAAAAAAATTGCATTGTTCCCTTTTTTTCCCTAAAGAATACAAGGAATTTTTACCTCAGTGGCTATTTCAGTTCCCCCATAACCCCACCCGTAAAAAAAATCTCCTGGGGGTTTTGTTCAATGAGATAAAAGAGAGGAGTCATCACAAGGGCACGTGTCATCATGTCCTGTGCGCCAGACAGTAAAAAGTTGATTTATCTCAAGTAAAAGCTCTGTAATTAGGGCTTTTGTTTTGGGGATCAATAAGAAGTCCTTCCAGTAGTTTGAGAAAGTAATTAATCTAAATTGCATCTGAAAGCACAACTTAGTGACAAGCAAGGAGCTTTGCAATTAGTTTGAACCCGGAAGTGACGAGAATTTCTTTATGCATTTTTTGAAAACCCCGTGGGGAACAAAAACCTTTTAAACAGTTTTAAAAAAGTGCGAATAAAAACCCCCAAAAATTTTCCCTGTATCCCCAGTAGCAGAAATGCTTTTTTCAAATATTCCTTTACCTGGATGGTTTTTTTTTGTTTATAGTGTGCTGCTGGATTTGGATGTGTATGTATATTTCTCCCCACCAGTGTGCACCCAGGCTCATTTTTTTTCAAGAAAAAAGTTTTTGGATTTGCAGAGCCAAATTTTGTCTTTTAGGGTAAATAGAGGGAAACCCTCTTCTATTATCCAGCAGGTTTGCATATTACACGGACAGAAAACTGTAGTGAAAAATGTGTAATGCTTTATTTCCCCTTTGGAGGCGCTGTAGGGAGACTGAACACTAGTTTCAGATTCCCCGTACATAACAACTGATCAGTGGAGGTGGTAGGTGGTCCCTTTGGGATTTTCCAAGTCACTCCACAAAAAATTTTGGGATATTACGGAAAAATTTTTTTTCAATATTCCTGCTACGGCTATCTGAAACGCGTCAGTAATTGTATTCACATCGACTTGCACCAGATCATGTTTATAATGTAAAACCTGAAATAAAGTTGCTGCTTCTAATGAGTATGAACAGCGACGGGCAAAGTCATTTTTACATAGAAATTGGCAAAGCCATAGTCAACATTCGGCAGAGCATTGCCACCCGCAGACGTTGGGCTGCCATGGTATAAGGGGCGGCATGGAGCTTTCCAAAGAGTCTGTTACGAAAGAAAGAATAAAATCTGTGCAAATATTCCGCAACGATGAAGAGGTTTGGAGCCAAGTTGCTTTTTGGGCCTTTAAAAACTCCCCGGCCCCCGAGGTGTTTTCTGGGCTCGGGGGGCCTTTGGGCCCGGGGGAGGCCCCCCGGGGGACCCATTTTAAAGTTTTACAGGGAAATCTTTCTGTTTACTTGAAGGAAAAACTTAAATTTATCAAAGGAGAAACAAATCGCAGACACCCACAGAATCGGCGCGTATCAAAGCTTCATCAGAGCGCGGCGTGCAGCATGACAACGAGCTGCAATCAGCCACAGAGTTTTCCCCCGGAAGCTCAATCAATATGCGCTGGTTTGAATTTTGCGACGGAGAAGCGGGCGAGGGGTGGGAGCATTAACCCTTCGCTGGCTGCAGGGTGTACTATCCGGGACGGGGAAATAGGCTAAAGAGTCAAATTATACAGTAGCTAAAGGGCAGCCGTCTGTGTATGCAGGACGGGAAGAGGGGGGTGCACTTGGGAAAATAGTATGTGTGCAATAGGCAAGATGTGGAAAAATGGGGTAAACTGCAGCAGTGGGAAGTAGTCCTGTGCATGTAAAGAAAGGGGGCAGTAGTGGGAAAAAGTATGTGCTGTAAAAAACAAAGGGCGATAGTGGGAAGTAGTCCTGTACTGTTAAGAAAAAAGGGAGGTAGTGGGGAGTAGTACTGTGAGTAAAAAAAAAAAAAAAGGGAGGTAGTGGGAAGTAGTACTGTTTCATGTAAAGAAAAAGGGGCAGGAGGGGAAGTAATACTGTGCACGTAAAGAACAAGGGGAGATGGTGCGAAGAGCCCGTGATTGTAAGAACCCGGGCAGATGGTGGTAAGTAGTATTGTGCATGTAGAGAACAAAGGACAGGTAGTGGGGAAAATGTCCCTGTGCAGTAAAAAACAAGACGATAGTGGGGGTAGTAAAGGGATGTAAGAAAAAAGGAGAGATAGTGTGAAGTAGTCCTGTGCACGTAAAAAACAAGGCGGATGGTGCGAAGTAGTTTCCGTGAATGTAAAGAACAAGGGGGGGGAGGTGTGGAAATTGTCTGTGCATGTAAAGAAAAAAGAGCAGATCCTGGGAAAATTTCTTTGCATGTAAAAAAAAGGGGAGTAGTGGGAAGTGTACTGTGCATGTAAAGAACAAGGGGAGATGGTGTGAATAGTCCCGTTTGTAAAGAACCAGGGCGATGGGGGAAGTAGTCCTGTGATGTAAAAGAACAGGGCGTGGGGGGAAGTAGTCCTGTGCTGTAAAACAAGGGCAGTAGTGGGAAGTAGTCCTGTGCATGTAAAGAACAAGGGAGGTAGGGGAAGTAGTACTTGATGTAAAGAACAAAAGGGAGATTTGGGAAAGTTTGGGGCATGTAAGAACAAGGGCAGATAGTGGGAAGTAGCTTGTGCATGTAAAGAACAAGGACGTAGTGGGAAATTTCGTGCAGTAAAAAAAAAAGGGCAGATGTGGGAGTAGTTTGTGAATAAAGAACAAGGGAAAATGGGGAATAGTTGTGCACGTAAAGAACAAGGGCAGATAGTGGAAAGTAGTCCTGTGCATGAATGAACAAGGCAGAAGGGGAAGTTGTACTGTGATGTAAAGAAAAAGGACAGATAGGGGAAGTTGTACTGTGCACGTAAAAAAACAAGGGAGATAGGGGAAGTAGTCCCGTGAATGTAAAGAACCAGGGGGATGGTGGTAAGTGTATTGTGATGTAGAGAAAAGGGGAGATAGTGGGAAGTAGTCCTGTGATGTAAAGAAAAACAAGGGGGGAAGGGGGCGGGGGAAAATAGTACTGTGCACGTAAAGAACAAGGGCAGATGGGGAAGTTTTTCCTGTGTACGTAAAGAACAAAGGGCAGATGGTGCGAAGTAGTCTTGAAAGTAAAAAACCCGGGCAGATAGTGGGAAGTTGTTGGCATGTAATTTAAAAAGGGAGATAGTGGGAAGTAGTCCCGTGCACGTAAAGAACAAGAGCAGAAATAGGAGGTAGTCTGTGCCTAAAAGGACAAGGGTAGGGTAGAGGAAGTGCCCGTGCATGTAAAGGTAAAGGGGAAAAATATCGGAATAGTCCTGTGCACTTAAAGAACAAAGGGCAGAAAGTGGGGAGGTAATCCATTTACTGATGTGGGGAGTAGTACTGGCATGTTTAAGAAAAAAAGAAAATTTTTTGAAGTCTTCCGTCAACAGATGTGGGAATAATACTATGCCCCCGTAGAGAACAAAAGGGGATTGTTGGGAAAAGTAATCCAAACCCTAAGAAAAGTGGAAGGTAGTTTGTAGTAATAACAAGGGAAGATAGAGGGGAAAAATGTACTGTGCATGTACAGAAGAAAAAGAGAAGTGGGGGGTTACTACGTTTTCTACAGAGTGTGGGGAAGTAGTATGTGGATGTAGAGAAACAGGGAAGACAGTGGGAAGTAGTACTGTGTATATATAAAAATGGCGGATAGTGGGAAGTGTGCTGCATATTTAAAAAAACAAGGAAGATAGTGGAAAGTAGACTGTGCATGTGAGAATAAGGCAGGTAGTGGGAATGACATATCAGACAGAATGTGGGAAGTAGTACTGTGGACCCACAAATAAAAAAAAAAGAAAAAGTAGTGTTCCTTTAAGACAAAAAGCATTATGAAAAAATACTTTGTTCTTTCCCTCATGGGACAGAAAATAATTAGGAACTTGGCAGAACATCATTGCCTGGTGACTGCGGCTACGGCCCCCCACACCGGGCACTCACCACCCTGTGCATTTATCCGTACAATATTCCAGTCAAGGGAGATTCCTCTGGGGGGCGGGATGGCCATCACCGGGGTGTACACCAGGCCCAGCCCCATGATCCCCGCGTCATATTCCTCAGTGATGGGGTTTAATGGAGGCGGATACCGGAGAGTCCTCGTTGACCTGCAAAGGACAAGGCAGAGTGACTCTGACCAGTAAATTAAATTATTAGCAATTCAAGTCTATCCCCCCCAGAGCGTCACTGCCCCGCCCCCAAGTGTCGCCGTTGTACCCAGGCCCCCAAGTGGGCAGCGTCGTAGCGTGCCCCCAATGTCGCCCTCGTTATCCCGCCCCCCAAATGTCAGGTCATTACCCTGCCCCCAAGTGTCAGTGTCGTTTTCCCGCCCCCAAGTGTCAGCGTGTTATCCCGCCCCCCCCAAATGGGCGCTGTCATATCCCGCCCCCCAGTGTCAGCGTCGTTTATCCCGCCCCCAAGTGTCAGCGTAATTATCCCGCCCCCAAATGTCAGGTCAGTATCCCGCCCCCCAAAGTGTCAGCGTGTTATCCCGCCCCCCCAAATGGGCGCGTCAGTTCCCGCCCCCCAAGTGTCAGCGTCGTTATCCCGCCCCCCAAGGGGTCAGTGTGTTATCCCGTCCCCCAAGTGTCAGGTCAGTATCCCGTCCCCCAAGTGTCAGGTTCCGTTTTCCCCTCCCCAAGTGGGCAGCGTCGTTATCTTGCCCCCAAGTGTCAGCGTCCTTCACCTGCCCCCCACGTGTCAGCGTCATTATCCGTCCCCCAAGTGTCATCGTCGTTATCCTCCCCCCAAGTGTCAGTGTCGTTATCCTGCCCCCCCCAAGTGTCAGGGGTCGTTATCCTGCTCCCCCAAGTGTCAAAGGGCGTTTCCTGCCCCCCAAGTGTCAGTGTGTATTATCCTGCCCCCAAGTGTCAGAGTCGTTATCCTGCCCCCCCAGTGTCAGCGTCGTTATCCTGCCCCCCAAGTGTCAGTGTCGTTAAACCTGCCCCCCCAAATGTCAGTTCCCGTCCCAAGTGTCAGCGTCCTTATCTTGCCCCCAAGTGTCAGCGTCATTATCCTGCCCCCCAAGTGTCACCGTCGTTATCCTGTACCTTGTTACCCTACATGGGTTTTAAACCCTATCTAATAAGTAAGACCCCCCCCAGCCCCTTTGTCAGTTAAGGTGGCACTAGGGCTTTGAGTCTCCAGGACTAGAGTCCATTCAGTCCTGTCCACGCTCTGGCCCTGGCATTGAGCGGTGCCCGCCTCAGGGAGTCATTAATAACACTTTACATCACAGTCGGCAATACAAAGAAGTCGCAAAAACGCTTTTTGTTCATAAAGTTGAACTTTCATCCAACCAATGTCTATAAATACCGAGCCGCCACGCTGCCAAGAGCGCCGGTCTCGCTCAAACAGATTGCATTGTGCAGAATGGGCAGAGCCGGGCTCGCTATTATGTGCCATGTGTCAACGAGACAGGCGGGCGCCCAGACTGCAGTCCCATCCCTCCGTGCCCGGTCTTCATGGCACATGCTGCTCTGATGAACCTTACAGAAATCCTATAATGGGGGTTTGCCTTGGGGCGCTGATAATGAACAGATCTGGTGGTTGGCACAAGATAGTGATGCGGGCATTAACCCTTCAGTCGCTGCCTCTGAAGGGGTTATCATGAGGCTTGTCGGGTTCTGTGCGATCCGTCAGGGCTGCGCGGCGTTGCTAGGTATCTCTGCGCGGCTATTTATAACCCATTATATCACCGCGCTCTTATTTAAAGCTTCAAAATGGTTTTAGGAAAAATATATTTATTAATAAAATTGGTTATTTCCTTCAATCTCAACAAAATCCATTAGTGTAGGAGCCGGCGACAGGGTATAACAACTGTAACATAAAGGCGAGATGATCTGCAGGCGCATGTGAGGATGGAAGGCGAGAGTGAGGGTCTGGAGGCTTTTATGTTTAGGACTGTGGGGAGGTGAGATGATCTGCAGGCTGTATGTGAGGCTGGGAGGTGAGATGATCTGCAGACTGTATGTGAGGCTGGGAGGTGAGATGATCTGCAGACTGTGTGTGAGGCCGGGAGGTGAGATGATCTGCAGGCTGTATGTGAGGATGGAAGGCGAGATGATCTGCAGGCTGTATGTGCTGCTGGGAGGTTAGATGATCTGCAGACTATTTATGAGGCTGGAAAGTAAGATGATCTGGAGGCTCTATGTAAGGCTAGAATGTGGAATGATCTGCAGGCTGTATGTGATTCAGGGAGGTGAAATGATCTGCAGGCTAAATGTGAGGTTGGAAGGCGAGATGATCTGCAGGCTGTATGTAAGGCTGGAAGTAGAGATGATCTGCAGGCTGTATGTGAGAGTGGAAGGAGGGATGATATGCTGGCTGTATGTGAGGCTGGAAGGCGTGATGATCTGCAGGGTGTATGTGAGGATGGAAGGCGAGATGATCTGCAGAATGTATGTGATGCCGGGAGGTAAGATGATCTGCAGACTATTTATGAGGCTGTTAAGTAAGATGATCTGGAGGCTCTATGTAAGGCTGGAATGTGGAATGATCTGCAGGCTGTATGTGATGCTGGGAGGTGAGATGATCTGCAGACTATATGAGGCTGGAAGGTGAGATGATCTGCAGGCTGTATGTGAGGATGGAAGGCGAGATGATCTGCAGGCTTTTCGTGTGGATGGTAGGCGAGATGTTCTGCAGGCTTTAAGTGAGGCTGGAAGGTGAGATGATCTGCAGGCTATATGTGAGGTTGAAAGGCGAGATGATCTGCAGGCTACATGTGAGGATAGAAGGTGAGATGATCTGCAGGCTGTGTGTAAGGCTGGAAGGTGGGATGATCTTCAGGCAGTATGTGATGTTGGGAGGCGGGATGATCTGCAGGCTGTATGTGAAGCTGGGAGGCGAGATGATCTGCAGGCTATATATGGAACAGACAGTCTATGTATGAGATGACCTGCAGGCTATATTTGACACTGACAGACTATGTAGGAGATGATCTGCAGGTTACTTGTGACAGGGTGATTGATTCCCCAAAACACACAAAGATTTACCTTTCAGTTCCAGAGGATTGTGGTAATGAACTTCAAGTCGAAGGAACCGAGAAGATCTGGGACCTCCAAAGGCCAAGCCAACATTATCAGGATAGTAGAAGGCCTGCAATATAGACAACCACCGTTATAACCTCGTCCGTGGCACAGGGGAACGGCTACAGCGCTGAAGTCCCACAAGTCCACAAAACTCTTGCTCGGGAAATAGTCCGACCTTCTCTATTCTCCGTGCACTTCTAAGAGTGACTTTCAGAATTTTGCTTGGTTGCCCCTGGAAACAGACTACATTTCTTGTCGTCAGTCATGAGACCTAACAGCTGAGACCAAACCGTCCATTGGTCACGTTAGCTCCCACAATGCACTGCTCATTGGTAACAAAAAAAACCTGAATAAACAGAATTTAGTCCTCGGCTCGACTAGAGCATAAAAAGAAGATGCAGCTCAGAAGATAAGCCGAGCTACAGTTTCCACAGATTCCAAGTTCTTGCATTAATGAATATATTAAAGAGTACTGACCTCTGTGGTCTCCACTAGTAACAGGAATCCAGTCTGAGTAAGTACCAATAATCACCACCCTTTGTTTACGATCACTGAGCCAGTTACTCACCCACTCATGTACCCACCTTTGCTCCCATCGCCCAAGCGGCCAGGACGTGCCTGCAGTAGTTGAGCCTTTGTGGCTTCATCTTGGAGTCGCATGGTCCGCTGTACTGAGGGATCATATCATAGTCCTCCGAGCACTGGAAGACTTCAATGTGATGCACTATAGCCTCGTGGCCCTTGGTGATGACCGGTTCATACTAGAGATGGAGAGAAGGGTTTAGGATATATATGTGGAATATTTAAGGGGAGGGCAGTAGTACCTATAACAGACCATTGTCTATCTGCAGCCAACAATCTTTATTGACTCTTTGGAAACTGTTCAATGTGGCTACTGGGGGACCATATGCCATATTTTCTGGGGATGGTACAGTGCTTTCATTTGGGGAAAGGGTGGAGGAGAAAGTTGCTACCATTTGGGGACAGTATGGTGCCGCCTTTGGAAGAGGAAATGGTGCTACCATTACGAAAAGGTACGGAGCTGCCGCCTGGGGGAGGCAACAGGCTACAATATGTGGAACTTCCAATGCTATTTATGGGGACTATATGGTGCTGTTATTTTTGGGGACTGTATGGTGCGATCATTTGGAGAAGAGTGCAGCTCTGGAGGATAATACAGGATGTAACTCAGGATCAGTACAGGATAAGTATTGTATGTTTACAGTGACTGCACCAGCAGAATAGTGAGTGCAGCTCTGGAGTATAATACAGGATGTAACTCGGGATCAAGGTAAAAATCAGGGGTATGTATGTATGTACAGTGGGGACTGCACCAGCAGAATAGTGAGTGCAAGCTCTGTGGAAGTATAATACAGGATGTAACTCAGGTCAGTACAGGATAACTAATGTATGTTTTACACAGTGAATGCTCCAGCAGAATAGTGATTGCAGCTATGGAGTTATAAATATAGTTGTAAACTCAGGAATTCAGTTACAGGATAAGTATGTATGTAACACAGTGACTGCCAAGCAGAATAAGTGAGTGCAGCTCTGGAGGATAATACAGGATTTACTCAGGATCAGTACAGGTTGAGTAATGTAGTACAGTGACATGCACCAGCAGATTAGTGAGTGCAGCTCTTGGAGTATAATACAGGATATAACTCAGAATCGTACTGGATAAGCAATGTATGTACAGTGACTGCACCAGGGGGCAGGAATAGTGAGCGGGCAGTTCTGGAGTGATACTACAGGATGTTAACTCAGGTCAGTACAGGATAAGTATGTATGTACACAGTGACTGCCACAGCAGAATAGTGAGTGCAGCTCTGGAAGATAATACAGATGTAACTCAGGAATCAGTACAGGTAAAGCAAATGTATGATACAGTGACAGCACCAGGCAAGAATAGTGAGTGCAGCTCTGGATGATAATACAGGATGTAACTCAGGATCAGTTCAGGATAAGTAATGTATGTCAAACAGTGGACTAGCAACCAGCAGATTAGTGAGCGCAAGCTCTGGAGGAAATAAGGGATGTAAAACTCAGGGTCAGTCACAGGATAAAGTAATGTATGTACACAGTGACTGCACCAGCAGAATAGCTGAGTGCAGCTCTGGAAGATAATACAGGAATGTATTCAGGATCAGTACAGGATAAGTAATGTATGTATACAGTGACTGCACAGCAGAATAGTGAGCGCAGCTCTGGAGGATAATACAGGATGTAACTCAGGATCAGTACAGGATAAGTAATTGGTATGTACACAGTGGACTGCCCAGCAGAATAGTGATTGAGCTCTGGAGGATAATACAGATGTAACTCTGGAATCAGTACAGGATAAGTAAGTATGTACAGTGACTGCACCAGCAGAATAGTGAGTTGCAGCCTGGAGGATAATAACAGGATGTAACTCAGATCAAGTACAGGATAAGCATGTATGTACAGTGACTGCACCAGCAGAATAGTGAGCGCAGCTCTGGAGGATAATACAGAGTAATGTATGGTATTTCAAAATTATTGTAACGTTTCATGTATTTAGATCTGTATGGAACATGTAAAGCTTTGGGCAGATTATATATGTATGTATTTACGCTCAGTCTAGCATGGTGGATCTCAGGGGGCTTCTCCTCATATTGTTGCAGGGGAGCCTCTCCAGCAGCTTGAGATGTTTTCTCCCTGATGAGTTGGGGGTCTACTGGATTAGGGTTTGTTTTTGCTTCCGCATGCTGCAGAATTGACAGAAGTGTCTGTCACCCTGCAGGGTGCAATTTTTAATCTGGAAAACGCCAAAGGGAAAACTGTTATCATTATGCCGGGAATTTCTTCCCCAAATTTTTTCATCATTTTGGAGGCACGTGTGTGGAAACAGTGAAAGAAATCAAAGTAGACATCCTCCTTTCCGGTGATAAAATTCCCAGAGTAATTCCCCAATTCAGTGTCAACTGGAGGAGCTGAAAGAGAACTGGGCTCGCTCTCCGGGCCCTGTTATTTTTTCCCATGGTAAAGCCTCATTTACATCACATTTGGAGACCGGGGAAAAAGGGGACAAGCGGCGAATTTTTATAGTGCTGACGAAAATTTAAAAATTTTTCCAGGACGCAAACCCTTTCATAGGAGCAAAATCGTTTCCCCCCCCCCCTTTTTTGGGAAAAAATTTTTTATTTAATGGGGGGTGTTGCCAGAATTAAATAAGTCTCCAATTATGAACGAAAAATCAAGCTTGTTTTAAGCATTGAAGTGTAATGGTTTTTTGGCCATAATCTTTTCCTGGCAGAGTTGGCATGGGTGTAATTGGGCAGAGCATATTTACTTTCCCAACCCAAATTACACTTCAATTCCAAATAGGGTATACAAAATCGCTTTCATGGTAGCAAATTTTACCTGGTGGTACCCCTTGGGGGCCCGATCAGTTCACTTTCCTGGGAGGATTGGAATTGAAGGTTAAAAAACCCCCCCCCCCCCCCTGAAAAAATCACTTTCCCGTAGGAGATTAATTTGGAACAAAACCATGATCTCTTTTCCCGGGAGCAACTGAATTGAGGTGTAATCGGGCCACTACCATCATCACTTTCCTGGCAGCAGACTGACATTGAGGTGTAATCGGGCCACTACCATGATCACTTTCCTGGCAGCATACTGACATTGAGGTGTAATGGGCCACTCCCATGATCACTTTCCTGGCAGCAGACTGACATTGAGGTGTAATCGGGCCACTACCATCATCACTTTCCTGGCAGCAGACTGACCTTGAGGTGTAATCGGGCCACTACCATGATCACTTTCCTGGTAGCAGATTGACATTGAGGTGTAATCGGGCCATCCTTCATCACTTTCCTGGCAGCAGACTGACATTTAGGTGTAATCGGGCCACTACCATCATCACTTTCCTGGCAGCAGACTGACATTGAGGTGTAATCGGGCCACTACCATCATCACTTTCCTGGCAGCAGACTGACATTGAGGTGTAATCAGGCCACTACCATCATCACTTTCCTGGCAGCAGATTGACATTGAGGTGTACTTGGGCCTCAATCATGATCACTTTCCTTTCAGCAGACTGACCTTGAGGTCTAATCCAGATACGACCATGATCACCTCAATGTCAATCTGCTGCCAGAAAAGGGTACTTGGGCCACTACCATGAATACTTTCCTTGCAGCAGATTGACATTGAAGTGTACTTGGGCCTCGATCATGCTCACTTTCCCGGCAGCAGATTGGCACGGCCATGATTGACATTGAGGTGTTATCAGGCCATTGTGGTGATCCCTTCTCTGACAGCAGACTGGCATTGAGGATACAGATTACTATTTTAAGGGAAGGTAGGTAGAAAATTCCATTCACTGCACTAAACCATTTGGTCACTGCAGTAATGTATAGTGGTGATAGAACCATGACTACAGCCTAGTATAGAAGCTTGGGCCATGGCCATGATCACTTTCCTGGTAGCAGATGGCACGGCCAAGATTGACATTGAGTAGATTGACATTGAGTAGATTGACATTGAGGTATAAATCGGGCCATTATCATGATCCCTTTCCTGACAGCAGACTGGCATTGAGGATGCAGACTACTATTTTAAAGGAAAGGTAGGTAAAAAAATCCCATTCACTACCCTTAACCCATTTGGCCGCTTCAGTAATGTATAGTGGTGATAGAACCATGACTACATCCTTACACAGAAGCTAATTCAAAGGGGAACCCAAAAAAGTTTTGGGTGCTACAGAGTTCAGAAGAATCCATCACAACTGAAATTTTGCCTGAAACCTTAGAAGCCCACTCTACATTTTGACAGTCAATTTTTAGATACGTAACTTGATGATGGTTTTGATGGTCACAAGAGTTGTCAAAGCAGAGTATTTACTTACACCTTGGATATAGGTTAGGAAACTAAGGTTTTTTTTTCTCGCACATTATCATGCATGGTAGTCATCCATCTGGTGGTGACCACCTAACTCAACGACCAAGTCTAGTTATAATAAAAGCAGCTCAGCTTGGTCTTACCATAACAATGTGATGTTTGGAGAAGTCCTCTGGTAGCTCGTGATGTAACACCAGTAAGTGGTCTCTTTATCCGGAATAAGCACATCTGGTGCTCGGACATCCATGGTTATCTCGTCCTTTGGTAAATGGGGCGGGTAGACCTCTGGCTTTAAAAGTTGTACCCGTTGAAGTCCTCGGTGGAGTAAGGAGATATTGATAGCAGATAGGGACTGGAATGGTTTTTCTAACAGGGCATAGACTAGGTGCACAGTCCCATCCTGGAAAGAAAGAAGAGGAGGAGATTTTGGACATTCAATGAATTTTCCAACATGGGTGCACAAATTATAACCAAAAATATCTGATCACAAACATTGTCTGAATAGTTTATTGATAGGACAAACCCCACAATTCGGCCAACAATTGGACATACATAGTAGAGCGAGGTCCACATAGCATTAGCATAGCTTAGAACCCCCAATATGGTGCTGGCTTTTACCATCCAAAGGTCTGCGGTTTATTTCCCCTTATATACCCACTGGGTCAATTCGTCACCCTCTTGATTGCTGACAATGTAGAGGAAGCCACAGCCACCCAGAAGGAAAGGGGCTGAAATCCTCCATCCACAAACCACATGGTCTTCCCCTGTGACGCATGCACTATTATTGGGTGTAATAGAGAAGTAGAGGCGCAGTACCTCTATGTGGTAGTCATTGGGGTCACACGTAGTGAAGGGTCTTCGGAAGACAAGATAGAGGCCCTCAGGTGCCTGCTGTGCTGACAGTAGCTGGTAGTCTTGGTGGGAATCGATATGTAGTTGTCCATTTTCATCGCTCCAGGCATCCTGAAAATGAAATAAGTATTGGTCATTGTACACATTGAACGGATAGTGGCAGATGCAGCTGAGCGGAGTTTGCCATTTGACATGATTGTGCCTCTTGATCATTCGCCTGAACATACTAG
The DNA here is from genome assembly GCA_025379985.1 of Phyllomedusa bahiana. NCBI lineage: Eukaryota > Metazoa > Chordata > Amphibia > Anura > Hylidae > Phyllomedusa > Phyllomedusa bahiana. The sequence goes on along the minus strand of JAODAL010042531.1, from coordinate 20,142 downwards.
GACACAAAACTAGCACAAAATCAATGCGACTGTACATTGCTGTTGAATTATTCTCATTTAAAGGTATAAGAAGAATCTTACAGTTTTACCTCTTGCAGGTTTGCAAACAAAAAAACAAAAAAAAAATGTATGTTCTTCCCAAGGGGTTCTTTGTTACATATTATTATATATAATATATTATTATATATATATAATACAGTACACACGCATATATTATGTAAACCAAGCCCTTATCACCCATATACCCTAATAGATTGTAAGCTCCTGAGAACGGGGCCCTCATACCTTGTGCCTGATATTTAAGTAGCTTTTTACTATGTAATGTTTGGTTTTGTCTGTATTAATACCCTCTAAAATTGTAAAGTGCTGTGGAATATGTTGCCACTATATAACTAAAGATATATATATTAGCTTAAATAATTGAAACAATGGTTAGATACATTTTTTTTCCTTTAAAAATTTGAGCTTTGTTAAAAAATGTCTGATTTACCCCCGGTGTATGCTTAAATTAATTTTTATAAAGCAAAACAAAAAAATGTAAGGGCACTGCTTACTATTAAAAGTATTGATAGAAGAAAACCAATTGTATTGTATTAAAAATTTTAAACTAACAAATGGATTAAAATTGTAATAAAATGTAAATAACGTGATGTTTTAAAGTCACCACATTTTAAAACCAAACTTTTATAAAAAACTTGTATGTGTTGACCAAAATAAAGGATTTGAATCAGCTGGCTATCATTCTTCCCTTACGCACATACGTCCATTCTTCTATTAATTTGGAAACCGCACAACAAGGACTAAGTCCTTATAGCAGCAGCAACAGGACTGTGTGAAAAAGAGTCCTGTGTAGAGGAAATGCTGTGAAATGCTGTGAAATACTAATGCCTTAACAAATAAAAGTGACAATAGTTTATTTTTTATCACTTAGCAAAAATACAAAAGTGAATGAAGAAAAGAAAAAAAATTAAAATAAAAAAAATATAAAAAGTATTTGGGGCCACATGTATGAACCTGTTTAGGTCTAAAACTTACTTTTTTGCCCATAGGTTACTATGGGCAAAAGAGTGAGTTTTAGACCTAAACAGTTTTCATAGAGCCCTGAGCTCATTATCATCCAATCTGTCTGCGATTACATGAAGAACGAGGGTATGAGCAGCTCCATCCACAGAAGATCTGAGCTTACGTCTCCTGGGTGTTTGGAAGAACCTCCCTACCGAGATCCTTCAGAAGTTGTGTACAAGTATTTAGAAGAACAGGCAAAAGGCGGTCACACCAAACACCGACTTCTTTTTTGTCCATTCACTTTGCATTTTGTTAATTGAGAGAAATAAACTATGAACACTGCGAGGTTGGGAAGTCTTCCTGGTGTGTAGCGTATTTTGTCCCACCGATCTGCCAAAATCTTTTGCACAGTCCTGCACCTCCTTTAACTACTCTACTGATTTTTATTCAATTGCAATTAAGGGAACAGTAGAACTCTCCATAAAGTTAATCTTTTTCATTTGGACTTCATTTTATTTGCAGTCCGTTGTTCCCATTTCAAGCTAGGACAGCACGGTCTAATCTTCTTCAATGATGGATATATCTAAAACTCCTCCCCCCCTCCCAAGATTCGCTGAGAACCTGAACTTTTAGTTTGAGGGTCATATGGACCCTAAAAGTCATAACCATCAAAAAGAAGTATTCAAGACAATTAAAAACCAAAAAACTTCCTAAACAAAAAAATATATCAAGTATAGGTCATATATACACAACCAATTACTACTATAACCCTAACAAAAAATGTACCAGACCCAATACATAAAGCAACATGTAAATCAATATCATAAGAGGTTATTAATCAATTATTTTAGGATATTGATTTACATAAAACTTTATGTATCGGGTCGGGCACATTCTTTTTAGGGAAATAAGTCAAGAAAATGAGCTTACCCGAAATACGAGCTCAGTCCATCGCTCCACAGCACCGCCAAATCAGCCCCTTCGAACTCTCCTCGGTCCGACATGCCAAAGATCATCCCGAATTTGAGGTTTTTGATGAGGATCTGGAAATTGACCACTTTTTCAGCGTAACTGACGTTCCAGAAGAGTTGGAGGGAGCCCTCGGGGTCCAGGGGTACGGTATATGGGTAGAAGCTGGACACTGGGGTGGTATCGTGTAGAGCCACAAGGGACAACACCAAAACCAAACCTATCATGGTGAAGTAGATAGGGACGACCGTTGTGATCTTCAGGTTGGAGAAGGAGCAGGATTTCCTCATTGCCATCTCGGCGTGTAAACAAGAGGCAGTCATCCGCCTGGTGACTTTTATACCTCGGCTCTTCTCGGCAGGTTGGGTCAGCAAAGGTCTATAATCACATTTAGTGGTTTGCAAATCTCATTGAGCTCAACGCCCTCGGGCCATGTTGTCTTCATTGGCTGCCACAGACTAATGGGCCCTAATTGGAATTGTCCATGGAGCTTTTAACTGACTTTCAATGCCTGCTACGTCTCAATGACAACCTCAATGTCCACTCCAGCCGATGCAGGATCCTAAAGAGCATTCGCCCCTTTAAATTAGGCCACTAAATTGTCTTCTACTGTCAAGATGTTAAAGGGGCTGACCACAATCCTATTTTTTTTTTTTAGCTGGGACCTTCTGCAGTCAACTGAAAGTGATGAGGGAACCTGGCAACAAGTGTTCAAATTTCTTGCAGCGCCACCATAGGAGACATTAAGTATTACACCATGTCCATTGAAGAGAATGGGCGGTTGGTGTGATACATGGACATGTTGGTCCTCCACAGTGACCCTCTTCATGATCACTCTCCACCCTGAGGATCCTGAACAGAGTTGAGAATAAGAATTTACCAAGGAATGTCCATAGAATTATCAGATACATCCCAAACAATTATATAATATCTACTATATACTATTTTGGTCAATCCCGTCCCTCCTGTTGAATGTCAATGCAACTGTGTACTCAGAAGACCCAATTCACAGCACTCGAACCAGATGAAATTTTTACAGAAACTTAGAAAACTCGCTCATAGAAAACTAGCCAAACCAAATGGAGTAAGCCATGTGTAGGCAGCTCAATCACCACGTGCATAAGAAGTGCACATGGATGCCGTCCAACACAGGCCCTCTCAAAAAGGAGAGGGACCCTCTATATACCTTCCAAAAAGCATGGGAACCAGAAGGCCCCGCAAGAGTCAGGGATCGGTGGCCTCCATTCACAACCATTTCAGGATTCATGGCCCTCACCAGTACAGGGCAGGGTATTGGTTGGCTGCAGAACATGCCTTAGATCACGTGTCAAAAACTCAAGGCCCACATTATGTGGCCTGCGAGAGCTTGGACACAGTGAGCAGGAATGGACAAGCTGCAGATGCAGAACTACTAGCTCTCCATTTTTCCTGGAGAATGAAACCAGTGCTTGGCAGAGGCAAGTTTTTTTCTCTCTGAATAATGGAGGTCGGTTGACCCAGTGAGAGGCCTGATTGGCTCGATTGAGAGGTAAAGATAGCATATGACTGCCCGATTTTGAGATCACGTTGAAGGTCGTGGGCAGCTTAAACATCTTTTGATCAAAATATGTGAACCGAGAGTCTCAAAGTTTTGGCAGAGGCAGTGGCGCCATCTTGGATTCAGAGCTTCAGGGCACATGTCCAGTCTGCTCTGATCAGCAACTTACAGACAGAGGCACAGCTCTGACAGCCTTACCCAGGCCCCATAACCACCCTCCAAGACCCTCCAACAGCACTGACTGCTCTACCCCGACACCGTAACTACCCTCCGACAACTTTGACAGCCCTACCCTTGCACCATAACCACCCTCCAAGGTCCTGCATTCACTCTGAACTGCCCACATGGACCCTAACCACTTTAACCAAGGCCCTAATCCATGCACTCTAAACCCCTCCAGGCCCCTATCAGCTCCGACTGCCCTACCCATGCATCCTAACCACCCTAAAACTTTGCAGCCCTCCCCTTGCCCTAACCTAAGGGCCCATCACACTCCCCAATTTGCGCTTAATCACTATCCACCCCTACCATGCACCCTAAACAACCCTCCAAGGCCCTTCCCATCACTCTGAGTCCCTAACACACTAACCACCATCCAAGGCTCTCCATGAACTGTGACTGCCCTACATATGCACCCTAAACAACCCTCCAAGGCCCTCCATCAGCTCTGACTCCAAACTTGGCACCCTAACCACCATCCAAGCCCTCCATAATTTGGGGACTGCCCTCCCTATGCACACTAACCACCCTCCAAGGCCCTCCACCCACCTGAATTCCCAATTGAACCCCGTAAAACATTAACCTTCCAAGGTATCAGCTCGGGGTATTATGCAACTAACCACCATTTTAATGGAGACTTGCCTTCAGGCAATGTTCCATTGGAAAAAAAGCATGCAAATTAGCTTGCCTCCAGAAGAAAGGAAACTCTCATACTAGCCAAAAAATACTCCTCCAACAAGAAGAGCCATCTATCTGTACCCACATGGGGTGTCAATGGTAATCTAGAAGCAATAGGTCATTAAAGTCACCTCCACCACGGATATTTGTCCGTATGGAGCAGATAGATCTTGGCGTTACCTTGTGTGAACGGAGCAGAAGGACTGTGGGTTTTGTCTCTCCATTGACTTCTGTGTGTAGCATACGCTCCAAGCTGTTTCCTGTGTTCTAAACACAAGTAACCGTTTGTCCTAAAAACTGAACCTGCCAAATTTTAGGGAGGGGGGGGGGGAATCAAAACAAATGCAATGGATTCATCAAAGAGAACCATTATGTCATGTTAGGACTCCTCTATAGACCAACGTCTGCTAACCTTATCTGTAGCTCTTCTATATGGTTATATAATGCTTTTTTTTTTTTAACTAAGAACAGATGGAATATATTGCTTAAAAGACAACTCTATGGGGTGTACATAGAGGGTAGGATTAATAAACCAAAAATGGGCACCTCTGCTGGTGGTGGTACATGCAACAAAAGTTATGTTGGGCTTATACGATGTGTCCTCCCGACAATCTCAGATGAAGCTCCATCTAGTCACTCTGCTCAACCCTATCCCTCAAAATGTCCACTTTCCTCCATGGCATTGGGCCTTCGAGCCATTTCCACTGCCTAACCCCAGACAGGGCTGCCAAGAAAGATGGTGGACTCAAGGCCCCTATATATGATGTTGGGTCAAGGAGGGTTGGGTGTAGTAGGAAGCCTAAGGCCTGTGCTATGACCTAGTTGGTTTGGTCTTGAGGTGTAGTGGACTTTAAAGGCAGCATACTGGGAGGGGTTGGTTGAGGAAGGGCTCTTAGGAAGGAGGACTAGTAAAAGTAGTGACCTTCGTGTTGGTGTACCCTTGAAACTTGAACTGAGTTACTAATATTTGTGACGAGTCCCAACTTCACAGGATAATCCCGTGAAGAGGTCTGTGCAAGTAAACTGTGTCCAAATGTGGGCATTTGAATGGTCACTAGGTGGTCTCAGAGGTGGGCCTAAAGGTCCTGATTTTAGCTTTGAATATGCTGGCAACCATGCAGTGCGATATCAACCACACCAGGATGATGTTAAAGGGGTTGACCCACTTCAGACATTGACGGGACTGTACTCGGGACTCCCATTGCTTTCAATGCAAGAGTCCCAACCACTGCTCTGTTCAAAACAGAGAGGGTTTGGGTCTCATTCTCGAAATAGGTGCAGGTCCAAAAGGTGCCGGGACAATGGGTAGGCCAAGGTAGGCAACCGCCTAGGGCACTACTTCATCCCAGGTGGAAAAGGGGGCGTAAGGAGGTATGAAGAAGGCTGAATTTTCCATTGTGGGGGAGCTTTGTGCCTTATTTGCCTAGGGCACCAGAATACCTTGTCCCAGCCTTGCCTGTAACTGATATTGATGCCATATCCTAGCGATGTGCCATCAATGTCTGACGTGGGACAACCCCTTTAACACCGGCCTGGGATCCCTGAGAAGTTAACAGTGACCTGTAAGAGTTATGACCAATGTATTTTATAGGCTTATATAGCCTATAGCGCTACCTGGAGTGAACTGCAACTATCAAGTTTCTGTGCTTTATAGGTGACCTGTAACCATCAAGTCTATGTGAAGAAAGAAAAAGTAAAATCTCCTGTTTTAACCCATATGGACTACGACGTTTTCGGGGGAACACTCAGCCATCCTCTAACAAGCAACATAGGTCTCCTCTGACATGGCCATATTCGTAATTTCTGCAGGATAAAAGAAGTGTCTGAATACCTATTAAATGGGACGCAACCAGCAAATTTTTTTTTTCACTATTTTTTTTTTTTTTATATCATTTTTTAAAGTTCTCCTATATACATGACTTTCTGGTTTGTCTCTTTTACTTCCCCTCAGTGAGGATTGCTCTACTATTCTCTTCCAGGCTGACAACGGCCTGAGAGGTGTAAGTGTTATCAGCAGGACCTGTGTGTAGAAATCTGTAAACCTCCCCAGTGCAGAAAAAAGATTAACCTATTATACTTTCCTATAATGATCGCCATTGCCCTTTCAGTCTAGTCTAATCTTATCTATCCTTGTCTAAAGAACAATAGAGCGATCATTTGTCATTACCTACTATTTGTAACGAGATTACATAGAAATAAGCAGCAACTACAGTAAACTAAGTCTGCCTGGCCATTCAGGAGTTTTATCTCTTTACTATCACAGCTAGAAAAAGGACAAGATTTATATGACATTTTTAATTGCTAAAAGTGGTTTTGCCAAGAAGTGAGTTCCTTACCTAACAGGCTGATACTTCCCTCCTGAGGCTTGAAAAAGGGGCGTTGTGTTTATATGTTTAAAAAAACAAGTACCTCCTCTGTGATGTCATCGCGCCACCTCCCATGCACGTTCCTGATACTCTGTCTCTGTAGTTGAGCAAACATTGTTTTGCTAATACACAGGGGAGACCTGTATTGTGCACAAGCTCTATGCATTTTATTTCTCCCTCTTACTTGCTCAGGTGAGAAGATAAGCTCAGCAGGCAGCCTTCTTTCATTCCTTCACAAAAGAACGGCTGCAGGAGAGGGAGGGGGACTGAGCAGAGAGTGTCTACATGTTTACTCAGATAATTACATTACAACCAGTGGATTCTCTATACAAAAGACACAGGATCTTTCTTCCCAGTCCCTTCAAAGCTCCTTCATGTTCCCTGCCATCAGGTAAGAAGTGCAAACAAGCAAGCACAGCCAGATCAGCTTCTGTCAGCTCCTGGTCGTGTCTAATGTAAACTGTCAGGAAACCAAGTGCATGTAAGTCAGGCTGTAGCTCTCAGAGGCTTCACTTTTTTTGATGACATATATTTAGAAAAGTGATTAAATACCCATTTTGGAGGATCCCACGTCAACATTACATCGTGGCAAAACCCCTTTAAGGGTGACGAAATAAAAATTGAAAAAATACAGCAAAAAATTCTTTAAAAAAAAATGTTTTCCAGGAATATTGATTCTAACAAAAATATCCCTTTCTGATGGAAGTGTCCCTTTAACCCCCTCTCTTTACAACATACCCGGGAGAGGATGGATAGTTGTTGGCTGATGAGCTATATGAAGTGCAAGCCCAGCTTTATTGTGTACGTAGACTGTATAACACTCTTACTATACATGCTACAGAAAATCCTTGTACGGCTGACTGCACACTGACATAAAAAGCAAAGTGTGGTAACAGCTTGTACACATTACCCGCATTAGCCGGGCATCACAGCCATATTTGTATAGCATTTATCTAGCTTTCTTAAGCTGCCTGGCAGACGGCATAGAGGACAAGCAAAGGTTTAGCACATACTAAAATGCAATGAACGGCACAGATAACGCAGTTAACAAACTGATGCAAATCAAGGCTTGCCTGCATATATTGGTGGTCTCCATTGGCGTTGGCAATCAGGCAATGCTGGGAGTTGTAGTTCTGAAACAGATGGAGGGACGTAGGTTGGGAAACACTGGCTTACATATGACATACTTGTAATAAAACATATAGCTATAATCAGCGGCAACATAAGTCAAAGGTAGCCCCATAATGAAGACACCCTCTGGAGCTGGTTGATACAATAGACTGGAAGACACGGCTTGGACCAGAGTCGGACTGGGGTTGCTGAGGTCCACCAGTGAAGTTGAGGACAGGGGCCCACCAGTGGAGGTGATTATAAGGGCCACCAGTGGAGTTGATTCTTGGGGCCCACCAGTAGAGCCTGATTCTTGGGGCCCACCAGTAGAGCCTGATTCTTGGGGCCCACCAGTGGTGTTGATTATAAGGACCCATTTTATAGCTTCTATACAAGAATCATCTCCACTGGTGGACCTCAAGAATCAACTCCACTGGTGCGTCCCTAGAATCAACTCCATTGGTGGGGCCCAAGAATCAACTCCACTGGTGGGGCCCAAGAATCAACTCCACTGGTGGGGCCCAAGAATCAACTCCACTGGTGGCCCCAAGAATCAACTCCACTGGTGGGGCCCAAGAATCAACTGCACTGGTGGGGCCCGAGAATCAGCTCCACTGGTGGGACCCAAGAATCAACTGCACTGGTGGGGCCCAAGAATCAACTGCACTGGTGGGGCCCAAGAGTCAACTACACTGGTGGGGTCCAAAAATCAACTCTACTGGTGGGACCCAAGAAACAACTCCACTGGTGGGGCCCAAGAATCAACTCCACATGTGGGCCCCAAGAATCACCTCCAATGGTGGACACCAAGAATCAGTTCCACTGGTGGCCCCCAAGAATCACCTCCACTGGTGGACCCCAAGAATCAACTCTACTGATGGGCTCCTTGAATCATCTCCACTTGTGGCCCCAAGAATCACCTCCAATGGTGGCCTCAAGAATCATCTCTACTGGTGACCCCAAGAATCACCTCCAATGGTGGACACCAAGAATCATCTCCCCTGGTGGGCCCCAAGAATAAACTCCACTGGTGACCCCAAGAATCAACTCCACTGGTGGCAGCAAGAATCAACTCCACTGGTGAGCCCCAAGAATCATCTCCACTGGTGGGCCGCAAGAATAAACTCCAATGGTGGACACCAAGAATAAGCTCCACTGGTGGCCTCCAAGAACCAACTCCACTGGTGGCTCCAAGAACCAACTCCACTGGTGGGCCCCAAGAATCAACTCCACTGGTGGGGACGCAAGAATCAACTCCACTGGTGGGGACGCAAGAATCAACTCCACTGGTGGGGACGCAAGTCAACTCCCTGGGGATCACAATGGTGGGGCGCAAACATACGGGTTGGGGGACCAAGAATCCTCCACTGGGGGGGACGCAAGAACAACCCACTGGTGGGAAAAACCAAAAATCAACTCCACTGGTGGGCCGCAGGCACCTCAGTCTGACACTACCTGGGATCACAAGGTAGAAGGGCCATAGTAGGTTTTGCGCTTCAGATTTGGGTAAGGCTGGTTTGACCTGAACCAAATTTTGCTGTCGTTGGCAGGAAAAAGGAAGCACATTATTGATTTATCACCTACACTTCCTTCCGGTCTGGAAAACGACTGGTGATTGGTGGGAGAATTTTGTGGTCAATCACCAACCTTTTTTTTCAGACAGGAAAAAGGACGAGTCTCATTTATTGATCACATACATTTCCTTTTTCCTGTCTGGTGAATGTTTGGTGATTCTCCCATCATCGGGGATCGGGTCACATCAGCCCTACCAATGCTAGCCCTCTGCATGACATACCCCATGTGCAGTACAGTTATCCTCTGCTTCCTTTACCCTGCAGCAAGGCGGAGCAAGTTCTGACACAAGCCCCTCCCACCTCAGGATAAGTCTGGCTACAGCTCTCACACTAGGGCATCATGGTCCTGAATTTTCAGACCATGAAGAAACATAAAGATGGCCTTTATTTTCTCTAACTTGCCACAAATTCTATATTTAGAAATGTCGCGGATAGATCCACGTATATATATGTCAAGGGAGGAACTGCCCTTTAAAGGGGTTGTCTCACTACGCTGTTTCACAGAGATACAATCAGCTTTAGATTCATGCATTCTGTCTCTGCCTGGTCAGGCTGTGGGTGGTTCTATAGCAGTGGTTAGCATATATAAGCTCCATATTCACAGCTCTTCAAATTGTACTGATTTTGAGTTCAGGAGATGTTACCTATAGTGCTGAAGGCTTCAGAGTTTAAAGTAAATAAAAGCAATTAATCTCCTTTGTTTGTTAGAGATAAAAACACTCTGTTCTAAAAATGCTGCTGTCCTGTGCAGACCTGTGGTGATGCCACACCCTGCTCTCAGATAAGACAAAGAGCAGAGAGAGAAGGGGAGAGCAAGATTGTTACTAGAGAAACCTGTTTGCACTCAGAGCAGATAAAATCTATTTTATCTCCTGTTCAGGGAGAAATCAAAAGACACATATATTTGAAAAACATCTTGACATAAAGGGGCTGTCTCACTACATGATTCATCTACCTCAGTCCTGTTTTCTTGGTTTCATTTTGGATTCAGGGTCGTGTTTACTGGTTTCTAATAGGCTGCCGTAGAAGCCAGTCTGTAGCTATAGCAACCAGTGCTGGCAGCCTATCAGGAGGAGATGAACAGGTCTGTAGCTATAGCGACAGTGCTGCAGCCTATCGGAGAGATCAAAAGTCTGTAGCTATAGCGACAGCCGAGCCTATCAGGAGAGATCAAACAGGTTTAGCTATAGCGCCATGCGGCAGCCTATCAGGAGAGATGGAACAGGTCTGTAGCTTAGCGACCAGCTGCACTATCAGAGAATCCAGTTTGTGGCACTATCAGGAGGAATAGAACAGGTCTGTAGCTGTAGCGACCAGTGCTCGCAGCCTATCAGGAGGAATAGAACAGGTCTGTAGCTATAGCGACCAGTGCTGGCAGCCTATCAGAGGATAGAAGGTCGTAGCATACACATGCTGGTAGCCTAACAGGATAGAACGGTCTGTAGCTATAGCGACCTAAGGAGCTGATGCAGTTCATACAAGAGGGGATATCTAGGAATAGGTAGGACACTGGTAATGGACATATATTGCAAAGTGACTTGTTTTTGCAAGATCTTTAAACATAAAAAGCAGCGATCCCTGTAGTGAGACAACCCTTTTAAGGATCTTTCTTCCTTTTCACACCAGACATAGACTATAAATATTACATCCTACATCCAACCTGGCATGTCATTGTAGGAGATGCTGGCGCGTCCTGTTTCTATACATAAGGAAAGGCCCCGGGGCTATTACAAGGATCCATAACGTCTATGGGACAAGGGGCATTTACTAGCAGTTTTCGGGGAAGTGATACACTTGACGTCTCATTGATCTGGACACTGTCTCTTCAACTGCAACAAAATGCACAGCGCTCCTGCCTATCAGATAATTGGATTACGCACAGGAGAACGGCACCTGCTCCTCCGAGACTGGTTGGTGCTGCGAACAGACCCCGTCGCCCCAGGGTAGATGACATTCTCACTTTGCCCATGTTTGGTTCTTCAATGGCTTTATTGAATTTACTATCATGGACACTGTGACGCAACACAAAAAAATGAAGCCTTGGGGGGACAAGGTATGTATGCGCCGCGTGATCCAACACACGTACCGGCAGCTGGAGTCATCTTAATGGGAAAAAAAAAGCAATAAGTATCCAATTTACTTGTAGGTCAATGCAATTAATTGATTGTATCCCTTCCCCCCCTGCGGACAAAGTTTCCTGTAAGTGAGATGGAGCCGTCAGTATAGGAAAGCACTAGGAGCAATAACTAGATGCAATAGTTTTCATGAAACAGCACCACTTTTCTTCGCAGGCCGTGTCTGGTATTGCAGCTTTTAAAGAGAACCGGTCACATAGTTTTTGCCCCCCTGGCTGAGGACAGAACAAGCTAGTGTCAGACCTGCTGTTTCCAGCGCTGTGCCCCTTATTCTGTAAGATGCTGGAGTTTTCGTGTATTTAATGCTCAAATCTGCAGTTTTCAGCCAGAAGAGTCATTCGAAGAGTCATTTAGAGTGTCAGTTTTTTTCAAACCCCGCCCACCTGAGGTTAGCCCCGCCCACCTCAACTGTCAAACCTATTACTTTGAATAGGTAGAAAAGTGTGAATAACTGTCGGTGGGCGGGGCTAGCCTTTGGTGGGTGGAGCTAACACCTACAGCACTCATGAATAAGATTTGATGGGGTAAATGCTCTAAAACTGCAGCATCTTACAGAATAAGGGGCACAGTGCTGGGAACAGCAGGTCTGACACTAGCTTGTGCTGCCCTCAGCAAGGGGGGGACACAACCTATGTGACAGGTTGCCTTTAAAAGAAGGGGCTGAATTGCAATACCCGACAAGGCCAGTGGACAAGAGTGGCGCTGTTTCGTGTAAGAAAGCAGTTTTTATTAATCTTATGCAATGATAAAGATCTTACATATTGATTGCCACCATGTGAAGACATATAGAGCTAGTCAACAGAGGCATAGCTATAAAGGTGGCAGAATACAGCTGGGAGTTGCGAGCTCATAACTTTCAAAACATGGAAGCCTAATGGCATGAACTGGCCACACACAATGATATCTGTTGCCAATCAGGAGTCATAATAGCTTACTCGATATACTGTATATGTAGTACTGATGGCAGGCGCCAGGAATTTAATTTCACCGCGGCTGCTCCTGCCTAAAAAATGGGGACACTGAAGCAACTGCTATATGCAAAGTCTTAAAGGGAATCTGTGGCCAATTTTTTTTTTCACTAACTAAAACCAGATACTGATCCATATTCTTTTCTTCTTAGCCATTTTTATTTTCTGACTGTAGATTTTTTAATTCTGTTGTCTGTATAGGATTATGGGGGCGGCCATCTTGCCTGAGCTGCGTGTAACAGCTTTTAGAGAAATGCTTTACAGCAGCCTCATGGACATAGGAGCCTGTGATCAGGAGCGGACCCATTGACTTCTATAGGAGAGTGTTGTGGCATGCTCTGTGACTTGGAAAGAAGTCAGTGTGCAGGGAGGAGGAGAGGGGGAGCTGTGACATCTCCCATTGTGAATGGTGGATCCTGTGTTATCTATACATTGGTGTTATCTTTCATTGTAATCCTGTTTGTGCTGATAATAAGGAGACTGGAGAGAAGTGACCTCTACAGAACAGGAGCTGACTCATTGACTTCTATAGGAGATTGTTGTGGGCATGCTATTTAGCCTCGGAAAAAGTCAGTGTGCAGGGAGGGGAGCTGTAACTTCTCCGATTGTGTCTGGTGGATCCTGTGTTATCTATACACATTGGTGTCATCAGTGTAATCCTGCCTGTGCTAAGAATGAGGAGACGGCAGAGAAGTGATCTCTACAGAACAGGAAGTGTCAGACTATGATTAGACCTAGTGGCCAAAATGAAAACCGTAGGACTTAAGAATTTTATTTTTAAATATTGATAGCGATATGGATTTTTTTTTTTAAATTCAAAATCAAAATTCTTAAAAAAGTGTGCATCCTATGTTATCTATACACATTGGTGTCCCCTTTCAATGTAATCCTGCCTGCACTGAAATGAGGGGAACTGGAAACTATCCTACGAACGGGAGCAACCCTTTACTTCTATAGGGGAAATGTTGTGGACATGCCTGTGACCGAGAAAAGTCAGTGTGCAGGAGAAGGAAGGGGGAGTGGGACATCTTCCCTTGGAATGGTGGATCCTGTGATCATAACATTTGTCCCCCTTTTAGTGAATCCTCTTGTGCTGATAATAAGGAGACTCAAAAAGTGATCTCTACAGAACAGGGCCGACCCTTGATTTATAGGGGAATGTTGGGGATGCTCTGTGACCTGGGAAGAAGTCAGTGTGCAGGGGGGGGGAAATGTAACTTTTCCGATTGTGTCTGGTGGGCCCGGTTATCATACACATTGGTGTATCAGGGAATCCTGCCCGTCTAAAAATGAGGAGACGGAGAGAAATGACCTACGAACAGAATTAGACTATGATTAGACCTAGTGGCCAAAATGAAAACCGTAGGACTTAAGAATTTTATTTTTAAATATTGATAGTGATATGGAATTTTTTTTTTTTTTAATTCAAAATCAAAAATTCTTAAAAAAAGAGTAACATACACTTCCCTTTTCCTGACTGGCAGGATTCTGATTGGTCTCCTGATTTTTCCTTCAGCTGCTGATTGGTTGCACCTAAACTGGGTTAGGCCATATCATCCCAACTTTTTTTTCCTGTCTGACTTGCAGGATCCCGATTGGTTTCCCAATTTTTACTGCAGGCTACATTTCCTTTTTCCCATCTGAATGGATTCTGATTGGCTTCCCGATTTTTCCTTAAAGGGGTTGTCTCACCATAAGGATTGTTTTTTTATGTTAAAGGGGTTGTCTCACTACGTTGATTCATCTTACCTCAGTCCTGTTTTCTTAGTTTCACTTTGAATTCAGGGCGTGTTTACTGGCGTCTACTAGGCTACAGTAGAAGCCAGGTCTGTAGCTATAGCAACCAGTGCTGGCAGCCTATCAGGAGAGATCAAACAGGTCTGTAGCTATAGCGACCTGAGGAGCTGATGCAGCCCACACAAGAGGAGATATCTCAGAATAGGTAGGACACTGTTAATGGACATATATTGCCAGTGACTTGTTTTTGCAAGATCTTTAACATAAAAAGCAGCGATCCTTGTAGTGAGACAACCCCTTTAAAGATCTTGGAAAAACAAGTCACTTTACAATATGTGTCCATTAACAGTGTCCTACCTATTCCGAGATATCCCCTCTGGTATGGACTGCATCAGCTCCTCAGGTCGCTATAGCTACAGACCTGTTTGATCTCTCCTGATAGGCTGTCAATGCTGGTCGCTATAGTAACAGACCTGTTTGATCTATCCCGATAGGCTGCCAGCACTGGTTGCTATAGCTACAGACCTGGCTTCTACTGCACCCTAGTGGAAGCCAGTAAATACGGCGCTGAATTCAAACTGAAACCAAGAAAACAGGACTGAGGTAAGATGAATCAATGTGTTGAGACAACCCCTTTAATCTGCTGATTGGTTGCACATAATTTGGGTTGGGCTATATCATCTCAACCTGAAACGTAACACTATCCATGAACATTAGCGGCTATGGGTAGCGCTGGCAAGGCTGGACCTGGCAATTAGCAGTAAGACTTGATTCACGTCTGCGCCCGGGTTTCCGTTCAGAATGTTCCGTTCGGAATGTTCAGAACCTCCAGCGCAGAGGTGAAAACGGACGCCATGGGATCCGTTTTCACAATGTACAAAGAGCCTGACGGACCCCATTGAATATAATTGATCTGACAGATTAAAATGGTTATGCCAATCATTTAGACGGAAACAATAACGCAGCTTGCTGCACTATTTTTTCCATCATCCCCGATGGCGGTCCGAACCTTTAACCCATACAGTTGAAACCAGACGTTTCCATCCACTATATAAAAAGCCCCATCTGCAGGTTTTTCTCTCTCTCCGACATGAAATCAGAATAAACCTTCCCCGTATTAGGTCAATTAGGAACCAAAATTATTTCTATTTGCCAAATGCCAGAATAATATGAGAGGATTTTTAAGGGATTTTTATTTTCTGAAAAATCAAAGGTTTCCATACACTGGGATGACTCCGCCTTTAAACAATTTGGGACATCCCATATGAGGAGGTCAGGTCTTTGGAAGTTTCTGGTTTATTGGCAACATCTGAGTTAATTAGAGACACACCTGTGGGTGTATTTTAATCACACCAGAAACACGCTGCTTCTGTGTGTAACATCATGGGAAAGTCTAAAGAAATCAGCCAAGATATCAGGAAGAGAATTGTGGACTTGCACAAGTCTGGTTCATCCTTGGGTGCAATTTCCAGATACCTGAAGGAGCCTCGTTCATATGTACTAACAATTATATGCAAGTACAAACAAGATGGGAATGTCCAGCCATCATACCACTCAGGAAGGTGACAGGTTCTGTGTCGTAGAGATAAACTTACTTTTGTCCAACATCTGCATATCAACTCAAGAGTAAAAGCAAAAGACCTTGTGAAGATGTTGGCGGAAGCTGGTAAGATTGTCATTATCCACAGTGAAACGAGTACTGTATCAACATGGACTGAAAGGCCGCTCTGCCAGGAAGAAGCCATTACTCCAAAAGAAACATATAAAAGCCAGATTAATGTTTGCAAATGCACAAGAACAAAGACCGAAATTTTTGGAGACAGGTCCTGTGGGCTGACGAAACGGAAATGGAACCATTTGGTCATAATGACCATTGCTACGGTTGGAGGAAAAAGGGAGATTTCATGTCAGAGTGAGAAAAACATGAATGTGTCTTTTTATATAGTGGATGGAAAGTTCTGGTTTCAACTGTATGTGAACCAGGCTGTAATCCAAAATGTGCTACTAACCCTCATGTAGTAGCACTCTAATTGGGAGGTCCACCATCCCTTTGTATTAGACAATAAACCAACCACAGGGTATTTTATTCCAGTTGGGGAACCTGATAGTAAGTGTTCAATTTCCCTGCAGCGCCACCATAGAGGAAATGAGCATTACACATTTCCTATAGAAATGTGTGGACAGCGGACGTGCCAGGTCCTCCAGAGTCACTTTTCACTCTTGAACAGGGTCCCCCCCTCCCACCTCTACTATGGGCTAACACTATACTAGAAGTCTTCAACAACTGTTAAAACAAATACTACAACACAAAAAACAAACTTTAACAGCTCGGGTGGCGGGGAAATTTTCATTTAATCCCAAAAGCGGGCGTCTCGGGCCCAAAGTGCCAGGGGAAAAGAATAAAAAGGTCCCGGTACCCAAAAACCCAACAGAATAACCCCATGGGGAGATGCAAAAATTTCAAAATAACCGATAAAATTGCAAAAGATAAGGCATAAAAAGGGAAAACGCCTTTTATAAAATACACCATGTTTTTTTTAAAAGCCCAAAAATCCCCCCAAGATATAAAAATGGGCGGGCTGCCCAGCATTTAGAGGGTGCATTTGCACAAAATACTTGTACCCTAACCCCCATTAAGAAATAAAGGACCCTTTGGGCCGGGGCTTGCAGCTGCTACTGTAGCAAACCCGGCATCAACTAAACCTCATTTTTGTTTTTTTCCCAGAAAGTTATTTTTTTTTGGGCCCCTAAAATATTTGGGGACCTAGAGTAAAAAAATTTTGGGCAGGGGGCACCCTCTAAGTGCGGGCCCACCTGCCCATTTTTAAATCATGGACGTTATTGGCTGAACCCCCACATGGGGGAATCGTATAAATGGGGGTTTACCCTTTAAATTCCTTATCAAAAATGAAATTTTCTCATTTTAATTGCATTTGGGGTGCAGTCTCCCTATTTTGTTATAACTGGGGCCCTTTTTTGCATGCTGGTGTGAATTTTATCTAACCCCTTTCTCATTAAGGGCCCCGGGCACCTTTTTATATTTTACCCAGGGTAGCACGGGGCCCCAAGCCCGCCGGCGGGCGGGGATTCAGTGTAACTTCCAGCCACTGAGCTGTAAATACTACAACTCCCAGCATTCCTTGATGATACTGTGGACGGTTTTTTTTTTTTACCCGTCTCTCGCTAGTGAAAAGAAGGGCTGCAGTCTTTTTTTTTTCCGCAAACCTTATTAATTTTTTTAGGGGGCCCGTCGCGATTTAAAACAGGATACTGCAACCCAACAAAATAAAAAAATGTCCTCCAGCCCCCTTGGAGACAGATAATGGTTTGTGTTGTCTTGCCTTATTAATTCAGATGGTTGTAGCCTTCCAGCCAATCAGACCTGCCTAGAAGACTAAAAAAGGGGAGACGGGGATTTCCTGCGGGACTGCGACCCCAGAACTAAAACCACGGGTCCAACTCCTTTTCCGGGGGAAAAACACTTTTAAAATTTTTTGTGTTCAAATTTAGCGTATGCAGGCCTCATGCAAAAAAAAAAAATTAAAATTTGCTTTCTATGTCTGGCAGCTGGGCTTGTGCCTGGACGGTTCTGTGCAGAGAGCCAGAATTTCATTTTGTGCTTTGCTAATGGGAAGAGTGGAGATAAATCCTTTGTACGGAAGAGCCGCGCTGATGTGCCATGACATTTTTTCCCCCATTAAAGATGGGCCCCGTCCGAAAAATGACAAAAAAGGGAGCGCTGGGGGGCAAAATGCACCGCATTTACTTTCGATATCATTTTCCGTATCTAGGATAACCAGCCCCAGCTCATATACTAAAGAATTTCCCAAATAAGCAGAAAAAAGGGCCCCAATTTCTTGTTTTTAACCTCAAATTTTATTCTCAACCTTTCATTGATTCAAATTCCCTTTTGGGGCCAAAGGCCCCCAACTGTTTTACTAGTTTTTTCTGATGACAACTGCTGCCCCCTATGGACGAAAAACTGAGATGTAACTGAATGTAGTTGTCTACAAGGGGCCACATGCATGAAAGCTATTTAGGTCTAAAACTTACTTTTTTGGCCCATAGGTTACTATGGGCAAAAAAGGGAGTTTTAGACCTAAATAGTTTTCATACTTGTGGCCCCAAGGTGTCAGAGAGGTGGAGTAGGCAGGATAGGAGCACCATTGGGTGGTGTGTTCAACCTGCTGACAATGCCATAGGTGCCAGGGTATGAGGACTGCTTCCCTGCAGAGGGAGGCTGCAATATGTAAGGGATTGGGCAAGGAGTCACTAGACTATACTACAGATACATGCAGGCTCTGCCCACAGGGACGCAGTGAAAACCACGACTGGCCCCTGGGTATAGCAGGGGCTGAAAGAGTGCAAGAGTCATGTATACAGGTTGTGCAAGGAAGGGGTAGTATATCCTGTAACTAGGGATTTCTAGGGTTAGGTCCTCTATCTTTTGGGCCTTCTGTCTGTGTAAAGAGGAATATTGTTCATTTGTAGGTGGCTTTATTTTAGATATTTATTATTAAAAGTTATATTTTAGGTCTTCCCTTTATCTTTTGAGGTGGAGTGGAAGAAAAAGCTGTATCCTTACCCAGGTCCAGTGTGCACCAATATTGGGGACATGTAAAGAGACCTGGGACCAGAATTTGGTTGAGACATGTTTAACGGGGCTGACTCACTACAAGGATCGCTGCTTTTTATGTTAAAGATCTTGAAAAAACAAGTCACTTTGCAATATGTGTCCATTAACAGTGTCCGACCTATTCCTAGATATCCCCTCTTGGATGGGCTGGCAATCAGCTCCTCAAAGGGCGCTATGGCTACAGACCTGTTAAAATCTCTCCTGAAGGCTGCTAGCGGGGTGGTTCTGTAGCTACAGACCTTTCGATCTCTCCTGATAGGCCTGGGCCCGCACTGGTGCTATAGCTACAGACCTGATCAATCTCTCATGATAGGTTGTCAGCGCTGTTCGCTATAGCTACAGATCTGTTCTATCCTCCTGATAGGCTGCTAGAACTGGTTGCTATAGCTACAGACCTGTTCAATCTCTCCTGATAGGCTGCCAGCGCTGGTCTCTATAGCTACAGATCTGGCTTCTACTGCAGCCTAGTAGAAGCCAGTAAACATGCCCCTGAATTCAAAATGAAACCAAGAAAACGGGACTGAGGTGAGATGAATCAATGTAGTGAGACGACCCCTTTAATTCTGATTAAGAGCCCAGAAGGATTCGGGCAGTATTTAAAACCAAAGTTGGATTTACCAAATACTACCGTAACAAAATAATAAAAATTAACATTTTGATTTTTAGGAGCAAAACAGTAACAGTGCAGTTAGATGACAAGAATCTGTAGAACAAAGCAGATGCTAAATAGCTGCAAGTCAGATTGATGTATGAGATAGCCAAGATGATTGTCTATAAACCTCACATTCAAATCTATAGTGGATGGTGAGATATAGAGCCTGAAAGTCACAAGGTCAGAACATTGTTACCCTTTTGCTTGTCAGTGTAATTAAAGGGGTTGTCTCACTACAAGGATCGCTGCTTTTTATGTTAAAGATCTTGGAAAAACAATTCACTTTGTAAATATTGCCATTAACAGTGTCCTACCTATTCCTAGATATCCCCTTGTATGGGCTGCATCAGCTCCTCAGTAGCTATAGCTACAGACCTTTTTGATCTCTCCTGATAGGCTGCCAGCACTGGTTGCTATAGCTACAGACCTGTTTGATCTCTCCTGATAGGCTGCCAGCACTGGTTGCTATAGCTACAGACCTGTTCCATCTACCTGATGAGGCTACCAGCACTGGTTGCTAAAAGCTACAGACCTGTTTTAATCTCTCCCGATAGGG